>CAUZXS010003416.1:2500-120475 GCA_963585895.1 Sepioteuthis lessoniana
TATTGTATTAATGTCGTGATTGATATCATTATGGTGATACAACAATGATAGCACCATTTAGATAATGGATAACCATGATTTTTATTTGTTTTTCTCTCTTTCAGATATAATCAGTTAAGATCGTGGCATGCTCACTGTGTGTTTGTGGTTAAAACGATTTTTAAGACCAGTGAATCTATTATTACAACACAAAGAATTTCCCAAGCTCCTCTCATATTACGTTGAAATGAAGCTGTTCTGGATAGAATTTTTAACCAACCGCAGTATCAATTTTCTTATATATTAATAAAATTAACCTGTAAGAGTGTGAAAAACCCATATGATGTAATTTTCAAATATACAAACTGATATCAGGGAAGAAAAATTCTATTAAAAAAAGACTAATTGCACCCGTACTATTTCAAAATAATCAAATAGTGCTACGATGCCGAGCAAAAAGAAAAAATAAAGCCTGCAGAATCAACTCAGCTAAACATAAAAACTGCTTGATACACTAAGTCGAGCGAATTTGAAATAGTAAAGTTCCACAGAGTCAGACCAATCGACCTAGGTTACATTTACAGGATCATCAAGGAAAAATATATAATATTCAAAAATATTAGAAAAAATTTGTATTTAAACATATAAAGATACAATTAATTTATTCAATGCGAGAAAAGAATTTACATTTAAATGTAGACATAGAAATAAATGCATGATATAAGTAAAGCTGGCGACCGTAGTTGAGGGCTACCCGAAAGCTCCCTTTTCGATAGCTACTATACCGAGGTGTAGGGCAGGGCGCTACCCCTTTCCTTCGATTGCTCCACTTTACCCTTGAAACGTACCTTATAATGCTGAGCGTAAAGCAAGAAGGTATCAAGTACCACTTTTTGAGTCTTTGGTCTGACTCGACCTGAGATTGAACCCTGGTCTACCGGGCCATTGGCGAACACTCTACCATTAAGCCAATGGACCGGTTCAAAACTACTGAACCATGTTAAAAAGATACATAAACGATAGTTCCAATTTTCTGTTTTTTTTACTTTCTAATCTTTTATTTTTTTCTTTTAAGTAAAAAGTATAGACATGTTTAAACTAGATTTTGATTAAATTACATAGCGTTTTGCTACAACACAATGACTTTTAAGATAATTTTTTATTATAAGGTTTGTAGCAGAAAGAATTACGTATTTTTGTTTGGCGCGTAATTTAATATCGACCGTTAGGGTCGACGCATATTTTCACCCAATCAGAATGACTTATCATATTCCTCCCGACTCACCTTTCGGGCAGCACAAACTGGGAAAGCCGCCAAACACTCTTTCTTTCTCAGAACTTCTTCGTTCAGGACAGACGTCTTACTGTCTGCTCTTTAATAGCAGCAGCAGCAGCATCACACCACCATGAGGAAAGCCGTCTAATTTATGACCTCCTTGAGTCTATTCTCTTAGACCAACGGTTCCCACTTGAATATGAATTAGATGAATTCAATACGCAACACACAGGAACAACTTTTAGTCGCCTCCAGTATTGGCTATGTCGACTGCGATGCAAACTTTCGCTCCGACACCGAGCTACTTAACCTCTGGGCAACATTTTCTGGAGACATTCACGCTTCTCCCCGAAACAACCAGAACCACAAACTCATGGTGACTAAAACGTTCCAGTCCTTAACCAGCAACACGACTTTTGCTACACCAATGGTGAACATATCTACCTCACACATTCAACAATGCCTTAACTAACGATGCACTCTTCCTTCAGGCATTTAGCTGCTAAAATGCTTTCTCAACTCTATAACAACTTCATTTCGTTTCCTTTCTTCTTTCCTTCTTACGAGACTTGCAACATAAACGTAAACCCTTTATTCCAAGCTGCCATTAAAACCTTCATATAAAACTTTAGTAGTAGGCATAGAAAAATGAGTTTTCGTGTCACCCTCGACTAAGGTCACCAAATTTACTTACTTTATATATATATATATATATAATTCTTAATTATACACACACACACACACATATATATATATATATATATATATATATATATATATATATATTATTATTATCATTGACGAATATATATTTATGTGTGTATGACCATATATGATTATTAAATCATATCTTATATCAAATCAAATTATATATATATATATATATATAAAGAAAAATTGATAACAAGGTAATCCAAGTAGGAGAGATTTATTGAGTCGTAAAGTTGACACTATAGCGTTTCGGCTCTAGAGAACCATCATCAGGGCTATTAGGGATGATATTAGTGATGTTAAATCAACGATGGATGTTTAAAAATGCAAAATACAAAAACGTAGGGAAAATACGTATTAACAAGAAAAAGTTGGCCGTTTTATTAGTGAATCAGCGTTTGTTGTTTATAAATATATATATCTATAGTAAAATCGATTTAAAAAGCTTGTATATTCTAAAAAAAAGGGACCTTTTCTTTGGATATTGTCTCCTCAGAAATTTTTCAGGACACAAGCAGTACAGAAAAATTACAACGTAAAAGAGTGGGGTTAGAAACAAGGGACGAAAAAAATCCGTCAACCAGGGTAACTCGAGCGGTAAACGCTGATGCTTTCTCCAAATGAATCTGTGATGGTTGTTGGTTGTTTTGGTTTTATGGCATATCAGCCTTTGTAGGTTATTTGATGCAAAATCTATCTTTATACAAATAAATAGTTCTATTTTAAATGATTCTGTTTTGCGTACGTACACAATTTAAATGTCAAAACATTTCTTTTTCAAGTAATTTAGTTTAGCATAAGTACGCAGTTTACTTCTATTCAACCATAGATAGGGCTCTATCAGGAGCTACCACTCTGGGCCAGAGAGAACCTGGGAGTGATGGCAATGAAGGTGCTCTCCACATTCCTCAAAGCTCCAGCATCACTGGAATCTCACCATCAGTTTGTTTAGTATCACATCCAGGACACTCGTTGGAGGGCCTTAGAAGGGCAGTTGTGCTAAAATCATTAGTGCCTAATAAAAGAAGTTTGTAGAATTGTTTTTTGGGGGGTGCACAGGCCTGCACAGTCCTTAAGAAGATGGAGCGCTTCGATAACACATAGGTTTAATTTGTAATCTTTTTCGTTGTAATTTTTCCTTATTGCCTGAGTCTCGGACATTGTCTAAGGAGACGAGACAGAAAGAACGGGTCCCTTTTTTTTAGAAAGCGTACGTTTTTAAAATCCATTTTAAAATCCTCTTCGTATTTGAGAATATTCATATATATATATATATGTAAGTTATCGTCCGTAGTCGAGGACAACCTGAAGGATATTTTTCATTATCTACTACACTGAGTTGTGGTGGGGGGTAGCGCTACTTCTTTTCCCTGGTTTGCTCCACTTTACCCTTGATACGTACCTTATAGTGCTGAGTGTTAAGCAAGGAGGCATTGAGTACCATTTTTTGAGTCAGTGAAATGCTAAACCGAAATGTTTGAAATAGAATTGTTTTGATATTTAAACTGCGTATTGATGCTAAACTGAATAGCTTGAAATGGAACTGCTTTTGTATGCTAAACTGAATTGTTTGAAATGGATCTGGCAAAGGTTGCCATAAAGCCCAAAAAACAAACAAACAAATCTACTTTCTCAAAGCTGAAGAATGTTGCAATTGATGTGTTTTAATGGTATGTCAACCTGCCAAGGGTTATTTTATGATTTGACATCAAGGAATCGTGTTCATGGTACGTTTTATTAGCATTTTTGTGTAGTTGTTTATCAAGATGTTACTTTGGGGGGTTGAGAGAGGGACTCCACAGTTATATATTAAGTTTTTCTATCTAATACAATAATCCAGTCAGCTGGAGCAGTAGAATACAACGACTGCATCTCTGCCGAAGGGGTAACACCGCCCCCAACGAATGTCCTGGGTATGACACTAAACAAACTAATGCTGAGGCTCCAGTTATGCTGGAGCTTTGGGGAATGCGGAGTATGACTTTATTGCCATCGCTCCCAGATCCATTCTGGCCCGGAGTAGTAGCACCTAATAGGGTCCTACGTATGAGTTAAATAGAACTAAAAAGTGTACTCATGCTAAACTGAGTTGTTTGAAATAGAACTGCTTTTACATTTAACTGTGTGTAAACAAAAAATGTATTTCCGCTAAACTGAATTGTGTGAAATAGAACTGTTTGGGCATTTAAACTGTGTGCTTATGCTAAAGTGAATTGTTTGAAATAGAACTTTTTTATATGTATCGACAGGATTTGGCTGGTTGGTTGGTTGGTTGTTTGGGTTTTATGGCGTATCAACTAGACAGCATCCAGTTTCCACACAAAGCTGATGTATACAAGTCTTTGCGGGTCGCTTATGAGTTCGAGGCTACTTTACCAGCATGTGTTATCCGTCTTACTGGGATGATTAATGAGATGGGAGGTAAGTGGCCGTACAGCTGTTGTTTCATGGGATGCTCCTTTCTGGATTTTTCAAAATAACTCGTAGCACTCTTGTATAGCTCCCATCTAGCTTTTTCCCCATGCGTTTTGTTAGCGTCTATGTGGTGCTTCTATACAGTAGTATTGACACAGCCCCAGCTTGGAAAAAATCACTTTTTATTTTATTAAAGATATCAGATTTACTCATGAGCGATTTAGGGGAGGGGGAAGTCGGGCACGAGCCGAGGCTCGAACCCTGCTGCTCTATGCTGGTCATCGACCCACCTAGAGCAATGTGGGCAAGATGAGCCTAGCTGGTCTTGGACCCAAATCTGGTTCCAGGCACACATGCCTGCTTATAGCTTAAACTGGACAGCAAGGTCCAGTGCTATACAAGGGGGACAAAGGTGTCAATTTTGCAACTCGCCCACCCGAAAGTGGCCCAGCCGAAGCTGGGGGTCTTTCAGCCTCAAATCTGCCATTGATTTCGATACCCCATCCGGCACGAATGCCAGACGGCCCACCTAAGGCCAGTAAGTATATATATATATATATAAATATTAAAATGAATAAGTCCACGAAGAGATTTACATATTTTCAAAGACCTATTCATTTTAAGATAATTTTCTCTCTTTACATATGTTATAAAGGGCCAACTTTTTTCTTGTTATACAAATTTTCCCTAGGTTTTTATATTTTACTCTTTTTACACATCCATCGTTGATTTAAAATCGCTAATATCATCCCTCATAGTCCTGATGATTGTTCATTTGAACCGAAACGCTATAGTGTCGACTTTGCTTCTCAATAAATCTCTCCTTCTACTTGGATTGCCTTGTTATCAATTTTTCTTTACAAATTTTTGGATTTCAATTCATCATTTGCTTCCATTCTGTCCCATTGACGACCAAGATCCAAACCCATTCTTTCTCTCCAATATCTCATATGCATGACATCAAGATGGTTCGAAAATGCAAGGACCTAATCAAAAACAGGAAGACTTTTCTAACCAACTATATACAAGGAAAAAAAATCATAACTACCAGCATGTTCAGCATTCTTCATCCATCTCAACATATTTTCCAGGATTATGTACGTCTAACTTGAATAGTTTTCGTGATTGGGGGCAGGTGGCCGTACAGTTGGTGTCTTGTGGGGTGTTGCTGCCAGGACTTGTTCAGGATTGCACGCAGCATGCAGGACACTGCTGGAGAAGCAGAGATGAACTCATGGATCCCCACACATGGCCGCGCAAAAGCAGGACGACCAGCTCGAACGTACATTCAGCAGCTATGTGAGGATACAGGATGTTGTCCTGAAGACCTACCTAGGACGATGAACGACAGGGAGGAGTGGCTAGAGAGGGTCAGGGATATCTGTGCTACCAGCGCGATATGATGATGATGGTATACGTCTATATCTTGAAACTTTATTTCGTGATTTAAAATTTTTCGTGGCACGTACATTTGAAAAAGCCGGACTTCGTCGAAAACAAGGAATGATTCGAAATCTTTCTCGATAAACAAACGGAACATAAATTCTACACAATATTTCTAATAAGTCAAATGACGTAATTGAAAACGACAAACGCTGATTCAATTATCAAACGGCTAAGTTTTTCTTGTCTTGTTATCGAAACTTTCCCTAGGTTTTTGTATTTTGCATTTTAAACATCGTTGATTTAACATCACTAATATCATCCCTCATAGTTCTAGTGATGGTTCATTAGAACCGAAACGCTTTGCTTTGCTTCTCAATAAATCTCTCCTTCTATTTGAATTACCTTGTTATCAATTTTGCCTTTACATATGTATATATATGTGTAAATTTGTGTGCGTGAACGATATTTTGAGTATGAATGTCTATAATTGATATAGGTATTCTATTTCTGGGGAGGAGCCCTCTTATTAATGAAATGTTGGTTTGCTTGTTTTTTTGTTTGTTCACCTGCCATACATTTTTATCCTTTCTTTCTGGGGGTCTTCAATCTTTTCATTTTGTTTGGTGAGAAATCTTTTCTTTTAACTCTTTTTTTTAAAATTTGATTCAGAATAGATGCCGTTTAGGAAACACTCACATATAAAACCCAAAAGTTATAAATACTTGTAATACTTTTGATTTTCCTACATTCTCAGCTTAATAAGGGGCAAAGTGATGTAACACAGAAAGTGGTCAATTATTCCATTTTTTTTACTTCGCCGTATAGAGTATAAAGTACAAATCATAAAAGGAAAACAATTTTCGGTATCTGACCCTCAAACATGGGTTTGATTTCTTTGTTTGAATGGGTATCACCTTCGTGGGTTATTTTAACACCAAACCCATCTTTGCAGAAGAAAAGCAGTTGTACTGACAAACCTATAGTAGGGAAAAGATAACAGGAAAATTAGGATTTATTTATCTCTTTTATTATTATAAAACTCTATGTGATCAAGACGAACATCAGTCTATCGTTTTTGGTAGCAAAAATCACCCTACCATGTTCCGTCTTATTTTTTTTTACGGACCATAAAAAATCTGATTACAAGGCTTCCACAATGGTTTGTTTCGGTTTTATTATATCTGATTGTATTCGATTTATATTGTTTAATGGCATGTTAACATTCGTCGGTTATTTAATACCAAAACCAGAAGAAAACCAGCTGTAGTACTATTTAGGTTGTTCGGTTGGTTGGTTGGGTTTTATGGCATATCAACCTTTGGAGATTATTTAACGCCAAATACATTTTTATACAAATAGTTCAATTTCAAACAATTCAGTTTAAGATAAGTACGCAGTTTAAATGTAAGTACCGTTTCTATGTCATTTCTATGTCAAGCTATTCAGTTTCGTCAAGCAGTTCTAGTTCAGCTTATTCAGTTTAGTATAAGTACGGATTTTGCTTACCCACAGTTAAATGTCAAAACAGTTCTATATCAAACAAATCAGTTTAGTGTAAGTACAGTTTCAATGTCAAAAAACAGTTCCATTTTAAATAATTCCGTTTAGCATAAGCACGCAGTTTATATGTAAGATTTAATTATCAAAAGTATTTCTATTTCAAACTATATAGTTTAGTCAAACAATTCAGTTTAGCATAAGTATACTGTTAGTTCTATTTAACCCATAGATAGGGCCCTATCAGGTGCTTCCACGCCGGGACAGATTTGACCTGGGATCAGTTGTACTATTTAACCCATCTCTGGGAGGATAAGGGGTTTTATACCTATCCCTAGAGAGTTATCCCAAAAGTAAGCAGAGCGGCCTGAGTGGAGTTTGATCTCCCTTCTTACATGGTTCCCATGCGGCACGATACCCACTACGCAACCGAGACTCCTCTTGGTGAGCTGGTATTCAACACCTCTTAATGTTGTTTGGATTGGCGAATGATGAAGTGTAACTTTGGGAGGATGTGGTTCTCAAACGTAAACAGTTTGCTAATTGCCCTGTTGAATCTAACAGAATTTTGTAATGTTGCATATTAGCTCACCTGAGGATTGACAGCGTGAACCTTTGAGTCGTGAGTTTTTATACAGTTTTATACTTGAAAACATTCGAATATGGCTCAGTATGTTCGTGCATAGAGCACTGTATAAATTATACGGATTAAAAAAGCTTTTAGCGTTAAATTTTTATTATATATGTATTCAACTGTTGTGTAGCAAGAAATATCATATGGCTCGGCTTCCAAGGTTAAGCCTACATTTTATATTAAAATTCCAAAAGAACATGATTGATATTTTAAAGATATTGGAGGGATCTGATCGATTGATTAATTCTAACGGCATATCAACTCGCTTGTGGTTATTTCATGCCATGGGTTTAGTTAATTAATTACATTGTACCATTATATTCACATTTTGTTTAATTTCTAAAGCATTTTTCCACTCAGTTCTATGATATCAAACATTCTTATACAGGGTGGAACGATAAAATTGTCACCCTAGAAAAGACGACATGATTCCATTTCCGTTTAATGAAAACCGGTTTTCTTTTTTTTTTTTTTTTTATTGCAGACCATCTACTAGTTGGCCAGTTGTGTACAAATCCCAAGAGCGTTAGGAGCTTTCTATCATGTCTGAAAGTGACACAATGTTCAACGAGCGAGATCGGAGATGCGCCGCTGTACAACCCACGCTCTCTGCTGATCCAAGTTATGACAACAGGACCACTGCCAGCACCCTCAAAATGCAAATCTGGACTGCCACGAATAACAGGGACGTGCCCAGGGTGATGAAAACAAAGTTTCCGGCTGCGGTTATGATCTTTGGTGTGGTTTCAAGTGAGGGCCACATCATGCCACCTCACATCTTCGAAGTCGGCTTGAAAGTCAACACCAAAGTGTACCTGGATGTGCTGAAGAGTGTGGTGATCCCCTGGTGCAATCAGGTGGCCGGTGGCAGACCGTGGGTGTGGCAGCAGGACTCGGTGCCGGCCCTCAAGTCCAAAGAGACCCTGGCTTGGCTTCAGAAGGAGTGGTACGACTTTGTACCCTTCTCTCACTGGCCCCACTTCTCCCCCAACCTGAACCCACTGGACTACTTCGTTTGGTCATACGTCGAGAACATCACCAACATGACCTCCCACAACACCAAAGCCAGCCTGATTGCCCCCATCCGCAGAGTATTCACCGAGCTCCCGCCGGCACTTGTGGAAAAGGCATGCTCCCAGTTCCGGATCCGTATCGAGGCAGTGATTGAGGCTGAAGGCGGCTACATTGAATAGATATCAGCTCTACTACATAATCAAGTTAATTGAATTGATTTTTTCAATAAAAGTTTTAAAATAAAGCTGTAGTGTTGTTTTCATTAGGACGACAATTTTATCGTTTCACCCTGTATAATACAAATAATCTTAAGGGAAAAAAACCCGTGCAGTAAGCAAGTTCTAACTAGAATCACGCTATTACGTTCCCTTTTTTTACTTGGCAAATTGAACTCCCTTACTTCCTTGGCTATCGGTTAAATAAGGCAACCTCTCTCCATTTGACAAAGATGTCTCTATTATTAAATAACCCACAAAGTTTGATATGCCATTAAAAAAAAAGAAATAAGAGCGTCTTAAACAGTTTTGACACATAAATAACATCCTAACATGTACATCTGCGAGTAAAAAAAAACAAGGAATATTGTTGTTGGTTGGCTGGTTGGTTTTACGGCATGTCAACCTTTGAAGGTTATTTAGTGCCGAATCCATTTTTAGACAGATATTCAGTTCTATTTCGTACAATTCAGTTTAGCATGAGTACACAATTTAATTGTAAAAAAACATTTCTCTTTCAAGCGATTCAGTTTCGTCAAACAGTTCTAATTCAAACAATTCAGTTTAGTATAGGTATAGTTTTTGTTGACACATAGTTAAATGTCAAAACAGTTCTATTTCAAGTTATTCAGTTTGGTATAAGTAGGCTGTTTAGTTCTATTTAACCCATAGATAGGACTCTATCAGGTGCTACCACTCCAGACCAGAGTGGACCTGGGAGCGATGGCAATGAAGGAGTAGTCCGCATTCCCCAAAGCTCCAGTATTGCTGGAACGTCAGCATCAGATTGTTTAGTGTCACATCCAGGACACTCGTTGGGGAGATATTACCCCTCTGGAGAGGTTTAGTCGGTGTATTTTACCGCTCCAGCTAACTGGGCAAAATCAAGGTATATTCCGCACTTCACCGAGATTTAAAATCATATGGCATGAAAAATTCCTATGATATATGAATAATTTTTAAACTGATCTTTTTGTCCTATAGATGGAAACCAAATAGATTATACCACTCTGCGTCAGAGTGGACCTGGAAGTAATGAATATGATACTCCATACTATTCGTTGTCCAAGAAATTGAGCCTCACCCCTAATGCAGTTTAGTTTTCTACCAAGCATATCACTTTTTCAAGGATGGGTGTTACCCTTCAACAGAGGATACAGTCAACTTATTATAAGATCCTCTGATAGGGTTATCTGCGTTTTTAGGGCATACCTAATATATATATATATAATGTTATATTTTTATTCAGTGTTTGTGTACCAAGAAATATTTTATGGCTCGTCTCCAAAAGAATACAAAGAACATTGATCAGATATGGGTGACACCGGAGGAAAAATCTGCGTTCAATAATCTTACACCAACATTTGCTTTCTTTCTTTTTTGCTGCCATTTTTTCCTTTTCTCTGTCATGGCTGCCATCTTTGTAGAACGTTAGTCACATGGTTTTCCCGCCATCTTTGCCGAGACGAACGCCATTTGCATCGCCTGGGGTGACTGAAGTGGTTTTCGTTCTAAGCAATCAATGCCCAGAAATATATGTGTATTATTACACAAAATCAACGCTGAAAATAAGCCCAGATATTAAGTTTCCATTTCTAAACATACACGAATCTTCCGCAACTCCCACATTGATGTAGAGAGTAATGGAAGCAGGGCACAGAGGATGAACTTCCGGTTCCGGTGAGTTAACAAAAGAGCCACTTCACTTAACTGTCATGGCCGCTGCTGGGTACCGGCGCCACCTAGTGACGTTCTGATGGCGCGCGCCTTTCTTTATTCAATTGCTTTTATCAGATCGCATTCATTTCCTCTACAACTATTGGTTTCAGATCAATTTTTCCTTTCTCACTTTGCCATTAATATTTCACCTATTCCTTCAGCTTTTTTTCTATAGAAAGCTCGCCCCTCTCCTGCCAGCATCGTACTATCACTTTTCTTTTTTCATTTTCTACCGAAGCTTCAGTCTAAAGTTTTCTCTGCTGTTTTCCTCGTGTTTGCAGCCATTTAATCCTGTTTACCCAGGGTATTTCGGAATAGAACACAATTTCGGCACTAGCATTTATAAGTCAACCCCATTTTGGCCGAATCCAGCTAACTCATTTGAAACAAGAATAAAGCTTAACATCCCAGCGAGATTCTTATTCATTCGATCCCTGCTGAATTAGAAAGGTGTGGAAAACGCCGAGAGTATCCACAGCAGAGGATTAAGTCCCCAATTCCCCTAGAGAGTGTCTTAATTCTGTTATTAAACTACATCTGATAGCAAGGCTTCAGTTCGGAGCTATGAAGCGTGGACTACCTCTTCATTACCATTACTTTTAGGTCCATTGTGGCTCAGAGTGGTCAGTGTCAGTTTGGGTCCGATCTATGTCCCATGTAGATCTGTTTAAAAATTTTCATTTGATTGGAATACTTAAAATCATATAAGTAAATTATTCTAATTTCGGTTGTTTGTTTAGTGGCATTTCACCCTTCGAGGATCATTTAATAGCAAAGGCATCCTTGTAGAAAAACAGTACTATTTAAGCTATTGATGGGACTTGAAAGATAAGAAGATTCACACCTCAAATTAAATTTTATAGCTCCGTTATAAATTTATTTCAGGTCTATAAAATGACCTTCTTCAGATGGATGAAATACAGTTATGTATTCGAACATAATGCAGACAGGTTTACATTGCTTCCAGTGAGAAGAGAATTTTTTAAAAATTTAACTGGAAAAAACTTTTTTAATGGTAGAAATATTAAATATTATCAAATATACTGTTTACGCATTTTTCTTTTAAAAATTCGTTACCTATAATTTGAAATATTGAATTTTAAAGAAGAAAAAAAGAATGCTTTAACATTAGCATTAGCTAACCCACTGAAATTGATATATCATTAAAGAAAGAAAACAAGTCATACCCTAACCTAAAGACATTGTATATTATATTTCAATCATTAGATTAAATAAAAATTAGTTACCCAGTCGGCTTGGATGGGGGCTGTAGAATACACCGGCTGTTTCCCTGTAGAGGGGTAAGACCTCTCCTCAAAGAGTATCCTGGATATGACCCTAAACAATATGATGGTGAGGTTCCAGTAATACTGGAGCTTTGGGGAATGCGAACAACCCCTTCATTGCCCTGGCTCCTAGGTCCACTCTGGTCTGGAGTGGGAGCACCTGATAGAGTCCTATCTATGGGTTAAATAAATGGAACTTTAGGGAATCACTCCCAGGTCTACTCTAACCCGGAGTGCTAGCACCTAACAGGACCTAACTATGGGTCAAATAGAACTAAACTGTCTTCTTATGGTAAACTGAATTGCTTGAAAAAGAAATATTTTGATAATGCTAAACTGAATTGTTTTAAATGGAATTGTTTTGTATACTAAACTGAATTGTTTGGAATAGAACTGTTTTAGAGATTAGAACCGTATTTACGCTAGACTGAATTGTTTGAAATAAAATTGTTTGGAACAGAACTGTTTTAGACATTAAAACTGTATTTACGCTAGTCTGAATTGTTTGGAATAGTATTTTTTTGAAATTTAACTGTGTGTAAACAAAACTATACTTAAACTACGAACCAGACATGCGGGATACTGCTGGAGAAGTAGGGACGAGCTCATAAGTGATGTACTCCTGTAGACACCTTCACATGGACGAGCAAAGGCAAGATTACCAGCTCGAACCTACATACAGCAGCTCTTTGCCGATACGGGATGTAACGCTGAAAACCAGCCGGAAGCAATGGACGATAAGGAGGGGTGGCGAGAGAGGGTGATGGATATCCGTGCTGACAGTGAAACATGATGATGATGACGATGATGCTTATGCTAAACTGAATTATTTGAAATAGAACTGTTTATTGTATAAAATGTGTTTGGCATTAAAGAACCGACAAATGTTGATATGCTATAAAGAACAAACAAACAAACAAACAAATAAAAATTAGCTTTAATAGGAGAAGGGAAACCATATCAATTTGTTTATTTTCTTTCCGTGAAAACAGATAAAAATAGAGTTGGAAATATAATATATTTCAGTATTTTTAAACAAAATGATGTTGAATAAAAAGCGAAAAAAAGTGGGGGAAACAGCCTTGCAATGAAATTCTCTTTTCATACTCTCAATTCAAAACTGATACCTTTCGTGCGGATGTTTTCTTTTTATCTTAATTTTCTTGTCGTACAGGTTTGTTTTGATATTCAATTACAATGGGAAGTGCTCACCGTCAAAGGTGTCAAGTGGTTCTAATTGCTAACAAATTCGTGTTGGCTGTTGGCTGTTGTGAAACAAATAAGATATAAAATGGCGCCTTGTTTGGGATTTTTCTTTTTAACGCAGCCGTTCGAAATGACCGTCTTTGCAAAGAAGCCCTCAAGAAATAAATGGCGCTTATGGGTGTAAAACTTGGATATCTGAGCTAAGGTTTTTATGCTTTCGAATCGGGAATATCAATATATATATATATATATATATATGTGTGTGTGTGTGTGTGTGTGTGTTTGAATATAAATTATTAAAAAAAGTATTCAAGGCACGAGTTTATGTACAATTGAATATTATCCCAGCTTTGAATATTTCGTTTTTTTTCTTAAACCGTCATCAGTTAATATGTGATATTGATGATAGTTGAATAAAATAAAAAGAAAAAAGAAACGTTTAACATTTGCATAAGAGTCAATAATATCCATATTTACCCAACCCCTCCGCTCGGACAGGATATGACACAAGGTCAATTTTTAAGCGGAGTTTAACAGGTTTCTTTTCAGAGTTTTCCTTCTCCTAGACTAGTTGCCTCACCAAGGCTGAAGAACCTAGTCTGCCCTACTATTTAAGCCATAGATGAAGGGAGAATAATTGGATTCATACCTTTCCCAAGAGTATTAGTGCTATGTGAAATGCTATCAGTCTCGTCCAGGATTTGAACTCGTGTCGCCGTGTCCATTTCCTACGACGATAACCATTACACCACGGGTCCCTCCAAAAGAGTCAATAATATCTAAACTTATTTTCAGAATACTTTATTTTTGTTTTTTTTGTTTTTTTTTCATTCCATATTTTTTATTAACATACCATCATGAGCACTCTGGCAAAGAAATTAACGGCTGACACCTGAGTAAAGCAAAAGCTCTTCTAACGAACTGAGCACTCCGGTATCCGGTAACGCAAAAAATGTAAACAAACAAAAGCTTATACATAATGCGTTATAATTCCCAAGTCTATCGTAATGTTGGGTGGGTTTCGATCCCAGCTTGAAGCTTCTTATGAGTCTAGTCATACTGAAGAGTTGTGATAGTATATATATATTTGAATGGAGAAATTAATGTCATATTTGAATTATCATGACTAGAAAATCCGACAAACGCCTACATGCGACACACTGAACAGCTGTTTCGACATTATTGGGTCTCATCAGCAGTATATACCGTGATCTCCACTACTGGAGATCGAACCAAAAACCATAGAATCCAGAAGCCGAAATTCTGCCACTGGGCCACCGGTTCATATCACACATAAGCGCTGCTAAATTAACTAGTCATGGTGGCGATGGGCGACCACTTTTGTCACCATGACTAGTTAATATTAATATATATTACATTTTTTTTTTATAAAATTTTATTTAGTTAATAAATTTTATTTGGAAGATTTTTAAAATTTTGTTTCATTCTTTTGTTGTTTTGATGTTTTTTGATTTAAAAAATTGGAAAATAAAGTAAATGACTATCGTTTCTTGATTTGTTTTTTTGTTTTTTCCACGAGATCCGGTTTTCTGGACGAGATTGGGTGATCCATTTTCCTTCTATACATCCAGGAGGATATACATGTGGGGTCTTATTCTCTTGGACAGATTTAGGTTTGTTCATAAAAAAAAGTCTTAATCTCGTCCAGAATTTTAATTCACGTCTACGATAACTATAATTCCTCACACACACACACACACACACACACACACGTATATATATATATATATATATATTAGATTTTCATATTTAATGCCATGCGTTAGAATTGTGTACAAATCTTATGTGTGTGTGTGTGTGTGTGTGTGTGTGTGTGTGTGTGCGTGTGTGGGTGTGTGTGTGAGCGTGTGTGTGAGAGTTGCATATTATTGTGTGTGGACGTATAAGTGGTGTTCAGTATATTTGTGTGTGAAGATATGTACGCAGGGCGATAAACTTGAGGTTGTTTTGCAGATAGATGAAAGCCGTTATGTATCAGGGTTTGCCACAGGACGACCGAGAAAAAATTCTTTATTTGTTTCTTTATGTACTTGTATGCATATTTGTGGAGGTCATTTTAACTAAGGAACAAAGCATCATCATTACATTTTGAAGAAAATAAAGTTATGATTTATAAGCGAAAATAGTTGACTGTAGTATAGGAGGCCAGAATCACAATAAATATCATTATATATTATATAATAGCTCTATCACAGATATTGAGCACTCTCCAAATTATATCGCACTTAGTTTGACACAAACCGACAAAGTAAATTAATGACAACCAACACCGTTACAATTTTTTCGTGTTTTTTAAATTTTCAAAAACGCGTAACAGGATTGAAATAAATTTATAATCCTAATGTGACCGGTTTGTTGTTTTTCTTAAAGTATATATATATATATATATATATATTTTATATATATATTAGTTTTTATATATATATTTAATAGCTTGGATGCTTTTCTGCAACCAGTGGTTTCATGCCTTCTTTATACGACAATCATCGGTCTGATTGTCGTATAAAGACGGCATGAAACCAGTCGTCACAGATAAGCTTTCAAGCTATTAAATATATATAAAAACTAATATATATTTATTCATTATTATATGTTAGCTCTATCACAGATATTGAGCACTCTCCACATTATACCGTATTTGGTCCGTCACAAACCCACCAAGTGAGATAGCGACAACCATACATTGTTGAAATATATATTTTGGATCAATTGATCCAAAACAACTTTAAGATCAAGTTAAGCCACGTTCAAAACATCGCTTTGAAATAGGATGGACAGATATAGCTTGCCATATAAATAGCTAAATAAAAAAATGCTAAAGTTAAATATTTGATTCGAAGAGTCGTAGCTATTTTGATACATATTTCAGCAAGTAAAATAAATATTTACATATATATATATATATACACCAAACCCTCCGAACGAGTAGCCTGTAACACAAGGTCAATTTTAAAGTCGATTTTAAGATGTTTGATTTCAGAGTGTTCCTTCTCCTTGACTGGATGTCATACCAAGGTTTAAGACCACAGTCTGCCCTACTACTTATCTGCTGCTGGTGGAAGAAATGTTTGATGCATTTATTTACCAAAGATATTAACACTATGTAAAATGCCAACAGCCTTTCGTCTATTCTCCAATGATGATAACCATTGCACTACGAGCGTCTCGTCATTTTCTCAAGTTTATATCTCACCGTCAAGTGTTCAGGAAATTTGTGATTATGAAATGGTTCAAAATATTTGGATACTAAAAAATTATTCTTTAGCGAATGTTACCTGTTTATGTTTTTTTCGCTTTTTTTTTTTTTTTTTTTTTTTTTGTAGCATATAAATTCAATAAACTGATTGTAAAATATTTTTAAAATCTTTTCTTTACGAAAACAATTTTGACAGAGAGGATTTAATTGGGTCTAAGTTTGGTTTAATTTGTTTTAATTAACTGCATATCAACAAATAATGGATTATTTACTAAATATTACTAAACTTTGCCCAATCGGCAGGAGTTGTAGAATATACCGACTGCACCTCTGCAGAGGGTTAAGACCCCACCCCTCAACGAGTATCCTGGATATGACTCTAAACAATCTAATGGTGAGGTTCCAGTGATGCTGGGTCTATGGGGAATGCCGAGCACCCCTGTACTGCCATTGTTCTCAGGTCCACTCTGGTCCGGCATGGTATCACCTGATAGGGTCCTATCTATGGGTTAAATAGAACTAGCTGTGTACTTATGATGAACAGAATTGTTTGAATTAGAACTGTTTGACTAAAACTGAATAGCTTAAATAGAAATGTTTTTGACAATTTAACTGTACTTACATTTTAACTTTATGCTAAACTGAATTGTTTGAAATGGAACTGTTTTTGACATTGAAGCTGTATTTACACTAAATTAAATTGTTTAATATTAAACTGAGTTGACATTTAAATGTTTGTAAACAAAATCTGTACTTATACTAAACTGAATTAGCTGAATTAGAACTGTTTTGACAATTAAACTAAGTACTCATGCTAAACTGAATTGTTTGAAAGAGAGCTGACGAGTTGCATAAAAACAGACTTAGCGTTAAATTACCCACAAAGGTTGATATGCTATAAAAACCCAACCAACCAACCAACCAACCTATTATTTAACTGACTATTCTTTAACTATCATTTTAAGAAACTATTTGGTTGATTGGGTTTTATGGCATATCAACCTTAGTAGGTTACTTAACGCCAAATCAATATTTATGAAAATAGTTCTATTTCAAACAATTCAGTTTAGGCATAAGCACGCAGTTTAAATGTAAGTACGGTTTAATTGTAAAAAAAAATATTTATATTTCAAGCAATTCAGTTTAGTCAAACAGTTCTAATTCAGCTAATTCAGTTTAGTATAAGTACATATTTTTTTACACTGTTAAATGTCAAAACAGTTCTATATTAAACAATTCAGTTTAGTGTAAGTACAGTTTCAATGATAAAAACCAGTTCCATTTCAAATAATTCAGTTTAGCATGCTGCGTGCAATCTTGAACAAGTCTTGGCAGCAACACCCCACAACCTGCCTCCTATCACGAAAACTATTCAAGTTAGATGAACCAGACATGCAGGACACTGCAGGAGAAGCAGGGACGAACTCATAAGTGATGTACTCTTATGCCCCCCCCCCCACATGACCGTGCAAAAGCAGGACGACCAGCACGAACATACATTCAGCAGCAATGTGAGGATACGGGATGTTGTCCTGAAGACCTGCCTGGAGCGATGAACGATTGGGAGGAGTGGCGAGAGAGATTAGGGATATCCGTGCTACCAGCGCGACATGATGATGATGAAAGATTGTTAAAGGGACTGGAGGACTTGGAAATAAGAGGACAAGTGCAGACCATCCAAACTACAGTATTGTTAAGATCGTCCAGAATACTGAGAAGAGTCCAGGAGACTTGAGATGACCTGCTGTCTCTCAAACTCCAATGAGATACCATGAGCCAACCCACTTGTGAATAACTCTCAAATGAGTAATTAATAACAATAGGAGTAGTAATAATGATAATCATTATAAAGTTAATGCCTTACATCCGAGAGATGATACAAGACAGGCTTTCAGTGTAAAGAAAATAAGAAGGAAGAGGATTCGCCTGCATAGAAGATAGTGTCGATACATCGATATGTTGTATTGTATACTACGCGTATACAAATATACACAGGAATATAATCAACTGATAATGACGACTTCAATAACGAACGAATACAACTCTTTATATAAATATAAATCTCTCACACTTTATTTTCGAAAGGGTGATGTTTGTTGTTTGTGAGAAATGACTGGAGACAAGGACGGACTGTTATACTGAGCCAAGTTCTTCCTCGACCATATCGGCACGTCTTTCGCATCTTGGCTAAGGTTGCTAGACCGGGGGTCACTAAGGGCCCAAAGCCCTCAATCTTCACTAGTTTTCACTTTGGCATCCTGTCTCCATCGGAATCGAATCACCCGGGCACCTGGTTGTATTATTTTCTAACGTACACCTGCTTCCACTGTTCTTCCGCTTATTTACACAGGTGCATCTCTTGATTGACGGCTCGGTCGAGGGTCAATATATAACAGATACGGTGACTCAAAGACTACGTAAAAAAGAGCAGAGAAAGACGAATTACAGCGATCAAAAATAACAAATCAACACAAGGATTGACAGAACAACGAAAACTAGAAGACAAATATGAGAGGAAAAACAACTGTATGTATATTTCAAGCAACAAATAAGCAAAATCTCTCACGAGAAAACTTGAGTGTGTGTGTGCATGTGTGTGTGCATGTGAGTGTGTCTGTGTGTATGCACTCACATACATGCACGTGCACCCTCCATAAACACACACATATATATATATATATAATCGGTCACACAAGCGCAGCAGGAGCCCTTTATATTGGTACAGGGTGGCCCATTAAAGACTGACTAAAGAAATGTCAGTTTTGCAATGATTACTTTGTCGGGTGGGTCTGTCACTGTGCCTCAGGTTTTAAATCTTTACACTAAGGTCTTTATCCTGATGGTACTAGGACGATTCTCTGCATTAAAGTGGGTTACACAGCATTTTTTTTTTTTTTGCTGAAGTTGTAGGTCTGTCTGTTGAATCGAAAATTCTATTTTTCTTGTTTATTTTTTCATACAGTGATTGGACTTTTTCGATTTCCCTAGATTGCTGATAATAGCTGACAAATAATGTAAAAGAATGAGTTAAAAACAGAGAAGGCTATTGTACCATAGGACCAACGTTTTGTGCTGTAAAGAAAGAAGTCCGCAGAAAAAGAAATACTCAATCTCGAAGGTAAGGGGAAAAAATGTAGCAGTCGTTTTTATTTAGCTATGATCACTGCAACTCGAAAAGTTCGTTTTTGTTGCATCCTTCTCCCTTTCTCTCGGTGGTGACAGACTGTGTTTGACACACGCCTGTCACAGCAGATAGGTCGTAGCAGACTGGGGTAGGACGGGTCAGGGCCCCCGAAACCTTTAACGCACCCGTTTTGACAACTGCCTTCAACTCAGACAAAATCTCATTACTTGTTTTCTTATATAGAGATTTTGGGGAACAAATCGAAGATCCTCGAATGTTCGATGTCACCAGTGAAACACGTGATAGTTCATCTGTGACTATTTTAAAATCACGTCTAACTTTGCAGGTCATTCTGCCCGCACGCGCAAGTCTCGTGACACCTTCACTGATTGGCGACAGCTCCCGTCCGTAATATTACACTATGACTTTTTAAAATTGTGTCAGTCTTTTGTGGATCATTCCGTAGGAGTGAATTGTGAAGAAGAAGAAGAAGAAGAAGAAGAAGAAGAAGAAGAAGAAGAAGAAGAAGAAGAAGGTGTAGTGTTGCAGAAAATTTCTATCATTTGATTTTCAGCAAGATCTAGATGCTATCATTAGAGAGAAAAGTCAGAAAAAGGAAATCTTACGAGATAAACTGAAACTTTTCTAATTGTAGCTCAAAATAAAGCCATAAGAACCAACTAAGTTAAAGCAAAATAGGTAAAACGCAACAAAACAGCAAATGTAGGTAATGTGGTTATAGAAACGAAGTGCCCGTGGTGTAATGGTTATCGTCGCAGGTTATGGACACGGCGACACGAGTTCAAATCATGGACCAGACTGATTGCATTTCACATAGCACTACTACCCTTGGGAAAGGTATGAATCCAATTATTCTCCCTCCAGCTAGGGGTAAATAGTAGGGCAGACTGGGGTCTTCAGCCTTGGTGAGGCAACTAGTCTAGGAAAAGGAAAACTCTGAATTCAAACCTGTTAAACTCCGCTTAAAAATTGACCTTGTGTCATATCCTGCCCGAGCGGAGGGGTTGGTAAATATGGTTATAGAAACGAAGCGATCAATCGTATCATAAGCGAATGCAGCAAATTTGCAGGGGAAGGTGATCCACTAGGAATTGTACTAACAATTTAGATTTCACCATAAAAGCAAACGGTACATACTCAACCCAGAATTCGTCCTGGGGAATGAGACGCACAAAGTTCTTTGGGATTCTGAGATACAGAAAGATCTCCCAATGTCGACGAGACAACCAGACCTTGTGATTGCCAACAAAAAAAAAGAGAACTTGCTGAATAATAGATTTTACCATCCCAGCAGATCACAGAATGAAATTGAAAAAATCAAAAAGAGAGATAAATGTCTAAACCTTGCTTGAGAACTAAAACAAACTATGGGACATGTACAAGACAGTAATACCAGTTATAACTGGTGCACTTGGAACAATCATCTAAGGACTGGTGAAGGGACTGGAAGACATGGAAATAAGAGAACGAGTGGAGACTATCGAGACTACAGAATTGTCAAGAACGGCCAGAATATCGAGAAGAGTACTGGAGCCATTTATAAACATTATTGGGTTTCAGGTTATTATTCATCTTTGGTACCAACTTGTGTAATGGTTAAACGGCTGGGCTGCAGAATCGTAGTATCGAGTTCGAACTCCAGTTGCGCTATTACGTTCATACCTTGGGAAAGGTATGAACCACCTTATCCTTCCAGCAAGGATGGATTTGGTATTAAGTGGATCAGGGAGTAATGGGAAGGAAGGAGTATTTCACACTTCCACAGATATCTCGGACAAGGGCTTCACCACCGCATGCATTTTGATGACCTACATAGGACCACTCTTTTTTAGGGGATTGGTTTCACCCGTCTGCAGGGATACAGTCGGTATATTCTAAGCTCGCAGACAAAGCTGATATTGGATCAAGTGGGAAGCGTATCTGACTGAGATGGTCATGCACAAGTCATAGGAAGTAAAATTAAGTTTAATTGTTCGGTAGGCCCATAACAAGTAGCCTTTTGCAGTGTCGACTTTATTTCCCAGGGGGTCTAGCCACAATAATTCCCACAATAATTAACCCCCGGGCTTTTCCGTTCACCTTTCTACCAGTTTCTTACAGACCGAACTAGCGGAGCGTTCGACCAATCACTCTCTGACCACCCCACCTCCACCACCATCTTATGATTATCAGTACTGTTAGTTGCCTATCACGTGCTCATTGGCTTTTCGCTGCCTTCGTGGGAGCGGTCACTCTCAGGCCATTGACAAGTCCTATTAGAAAGAAGAGATTGTCAGCAAACCGCCCACGGGTCACTTGAAGGGTCAGTGCTTCTTCGGACGGCTGTCGATGTAGTCACGTGGTGTCATGTTTAATTTCCGGTTTCCCGGCTCCCGCCATTTTTCTTTAGCTCAGTAGCGGACTTTCATCATGGTAAGAAGGGTAGGAACGCCAGTTAAAATTCACGGCGAAATTAGCACTGAATAAATTTTATTTTACACCGAGAAATTTAGTAGGAAAATGTTCAGAAGAGTTATATACCCCACCTTCTTTGCCACGGGAAGGAGTGACACAAGGTCAATTTTTATTGGGGTTAAATCTTGTTTAAAATTTTCTTTCTTCTTGCCCGAATGCTATGCTGAGGTTTAACTATGCAGTTTACTCTACTCTTTACCCATTGCTGTATTTAAATGTGTGTGTGTGTGTGTGTGTGTGTGAAGTATGTATGTCCGTTGTGTGTGTATGTGTGTGTGTGTGTGTGTAGTCTGTTATGTATGTGAGGGCATGAAGTATGTATGCCTGTTGTGAGTGTATGTATGCGTGTGTGTGTGTGTGCACGGAGTATACATGTCTGTTATGTGTATGCGTGTACATAGAGCATGTATATAGTTCATTCAATAAGTTTTCAGACTTTTTTTGTACAGGCATTTAAAATCGTCGTAGTCTCTTGAAAAGTCAGTAAGTTATTGCTATACATCTTATGAGATGGCTGACCAATTTTTATGATTTCAGGCTCAAATGAACTGCTACAGCAGCAATTGGAACACATCCTACTGAAGCCTGATTGTCACAGGTGGTAAATTTCAAAAATGCAATCTGACACTTTAGAAGAACGATATGCTTTTCCGACCATCTTGCATGAAGCAAGCATCAGTTTTTGAGTGGCATCAGAGATTCAAGGAAGGCAGGGAGTCTGTAAGGGAGGATAAGAGGTATGGGAGGAGTAAAGAAGTCAATGCACCAGGGTTGATTGGCCAAAGGGTTAGGGTTAGGGTTACTATGTTGAGGTTTTAAGGGAGTTCAGGAAGAGATTCCGTCAGAAGAGGCCAGCACTCTTTAAATCGGGTCAGTGGCATTTCCACCAGGACAATGCACCAGTCCACAACTCCATTCCTGCCACAGACTATTTGACCAAGATGGACATCAAGACAGTTCCTCAGCCTCCCTATAGTCCAGACCTTGGTCCCTGTGACTTTTGGTTATTCCCTAAGCTCAGAGGGTGTCGTTATGAGACAATTGAGGAGATGAAAGAGGCTGTGACGAAGGTCATTGACACGCAAACACAAGAGGACTTCCATAGGGCCTTCCAGAAGTTGTTGGAACGGTACAACAAATGCATTGCAGCCGGAAGGGATTACTTCGAAGGGGACTAGAGTTTCATGTGTGTACTATCAATAAAAGTGCCCATACGAAAAAGTCTGGAAATTTATTTAATGATCCTCGTATATAGTGTAAACATCTGCTGTGTGCATGCATGGCAATGGAGGCCACTCGTATAAGGCAAGGTAGCTGTTAAGTGGATATATGTGAACAAAATAAATGTAATATATAAGAGTTTAAAATTCTCGTTTACGCAAGTTTCCTCGTGGCTATGTGGTAGGCAATTAGATTGGCGTTTGAGTTAGCCGGGTTTCGATCCCAGCTTCGGAAATTTTGCCAGTCTAGCCACACTGAAGAGGTGTTACACAACGAAACAGTCTGTCTATGAATGACTATATATATACAAACAGTGGCATCCAGTATTTTAACATACATACGTACTATAAAGTATGTGCAAGTTATGTAATATTACGATAGGCCATATTCAATGTATTACCTATTAAATATGTTTACACTTTTTTATGCTTTTTAAAATCATTTTTTAATCCATTTTTTTCCTTATTCGAGGGGAAGGTAGAAGGAGAAACAATAACTCAATTGTGTAAGGAACTGACGGAGACCTTGGCTTAGAAGACCAAGCTTCTCTTTAGAAACTATTTGGACAGACGTAGTCAAATTAGTTGACCAGAGTCCATCTGCGTCTTCTTGTTTCCACAAGTCTTTGATACTGTTTACTACTGCCTGCTGCAGAGTTCAGCTAGTTTTCATTCAGAGTTTTCCTTCTCCTATGCTGGTTGTCTAACCAGTTTACATTATTAATCACCCGTAGCAGGTAGAAAGAGAAATGATATGTAACGTAATTAGTGAATCTGTTTGATTGTTTTAGTAGTAAGTTGTTTCCTAGCTAGATTTGAGGTCAACCAGACAGCAGTTAAAAAAGAAGGGGCATACATGAGAAAGAGATGTGAGGCAGAGAGAGAGAGTGAGAGAGAGAGAGAGAGAGAGAGAGATAGCGAGAGAGAGAGACGATGATAAGGGAGAAACGAAAAGGAAAGTGAAGGGTAGATTGCCGAAATCCAGGTCATGATAGCAGCAGACGCCCAAGTTGAAAATAAAAATGTATAGCTGAGATTATATTAGTCAGTTTATGAACTTTTCAGCTGATCCTCATAGATGGTTCGAGTTGAGGTGATTGGACACTACCGTTATAGAATACATTGTTTAACACTGTTTTACGACGAAGCACACGTTACAGATGAGTTTAGCTTAGTCTGGCATAAGGATAAGAGGATTTGAAGCAATTCCTTTTAGCATAAGTACACAGTTTAATTCTATTTGACCCATAGATAGGATCCTATCAGGTGCTACCACTCCAGGCCAGAGTGTGCCAGGGAGCAATGGCAATGAAAGGGTATTCTGCATTCCCCAACGCTCCAGTATTACCGGAGTCTTGCCATCAGATTGTTTAGTGTCATATACAGGACAATCGTAGGGGAGTTGCCCCTCTGCAGAGATGCAGACGGTATATTCTAAAGCTCCAGCGGACTGAGCATACTCGAACACGTACTACCACTCCGGGTAAGAGTGGACCTGGGAGTAATATCATTGAAGTCATACTTCACATTACCCAAAGTTCTAAGCCCGGGGCGCGCCATCAGATGTTATTAAGTATATCCAGAACAGTCGTTTTTGGAGGCGAGGGATTCCTACCCCTTTGCAGAGATGCAATCAGTGTATTCTACAGACCCTGTCGACTGGGCTGATTAGGATTGAGGTCACTACATTAGTAGCGATCTGCGTGACAGTGTGGTAGTCTTCGTTATTCTTTTGCCAAACGTTCGGATGACGGACTAATATTTAATATGACTTTTTCCTTAATGGTTTCTTTTAGAAAATAACAATGTGACTGACGCCACTTTCTTGATGGTTGCCTGCCATTCTGCATGCATGATAATTATTGTCATTTTTCTTGTTTTTTTGTTTTTGTTTTTTTTTTTTTTTTTTTGGTTGTTGTTTGTTTTTGTTCTTGCTGATGTTTTTTTTTCTTTTGGCTTTTTTTTAATGTAAAATCTGTTCTCTCACACGTCAAACACAACATTTCCGTTTTTCTAAACGTCATATTTGATTTTACGGACAATTTCCCTCCCTTTTCGTTATTTCTTTTTCGTCTCCTCCTTGCTCATTATTTCATTTTCTCTCAGTCTCTCACTCTTTCTCACACAAACACACACACACACACACACATACACATACATACACATACACACACACACACAATCACGGACAATTTCCCGCCTCTTTCTTTATTTCTTTTGTCCTTTTCGTCTCTTCTTTCCTCATTATTTCATTTTCTCTCAGTCTTTCACTCTTTCTCTCTCTCTCTCTCTCTCTCACACACACACACACACACACACACACACACATAGACAATTTCCCTCCTTTTTCTTTATTTCTTTTTTCCTTTTCGTCTCCTCCTTCTTCATTACTTCATTTTCTCTCAGTCTCTCACTCTTTCTCTTTCCCTCTCTCGCTCACACACACACACACATATATATATATATATATATATATATATATATATATCACGCTGATTGTGCACCGGTATTTGACATACGCCCCACCAAGCGTACGTGTGTGGCACAAGGCTGTTTTTAAGGTGGGTCCAATCGCAAGGCCGCAAGACTTCCTCACTGTCACGCAGACCGTCTTTTGGAGGTTTTCCCCCAGCTGTTCAAGCAGGTTTGAGCAGAGGCGGCCTTTTCAAGTCCAGTAGCTCTTAGACCCTATTACAACAAATCTCAAGTATTTTCGTGCGGGTGTGTCACTAGAGAGGAAATATGCAGGTGATCTAAAGATGAAGACAAGGATGCATTTAAAAGACTGCTTCCCATAACCACGGAAACACTAGGAGATGTGAATCTATTCACGAACAACGATGAAATAGAATTCGCCTACATAATCGACTCGAGCTCCTCCATAAATGCACGTCAACGAGAGCGTCAGACGTAGTGCACTAATCAGCGTGTTGGTGCACCTTTCCAGTTGTTGGTCACACTTCGGTCGGCTGTGTTGTGCACTGCATGATTCCGGTTGGGTGTACCTCCGCACTGGAGATCCCTCATGCCTCAGAGAGCCGCCCCCAAGGCTTTAACCTCTTCGGAAGGGTTAGGTTAATTGCCTTGTGCCTGAGGCGCTTCTTTTTAATGAGAATGCCGACGGGGCCCGAGGTATTTTTGGGACTGCCAGACACGTCTGGGCTACGGCCTTGCGACTGGACCCACCGTAAAAACAACCTTGTGCCACACACGTACGCTTGGTGGGGCGTATGTCAAATACCGGCGCACCTATCAGCAGGACATAATCACATGTGATACCATTTGCGTTGTGGATGGAGAGCCACTACCACACAGGACTCTCCGCTGTCTATCAACTAACTAATATTTAACCAGGCTCACTTTTATCTTGTTTCTGTTACTTGAATATATATGTTTTTCTATCAAACCTTTTGTATTCCCAGTGTCTTTCTTTAGTCTGCATCACAACAATAATATAGGATATTAACAACCTTGGTGAAAAGGTGACATCCGTTTTGAGAGTTAAACATTGGAAGAAGAATAAGATTCTTGGATTCAATGCTTCAAGTCTGGCCAAAAGACATTGATACATGCCAAAGCTTCCATGCAGTTAATACCTTGGCGTCTAAAATTAAATTATTTGGAGTGCCCTACTTTGTGAGGGCAATAGAACGATCTACCGTTCCCCAAACAGAATAGAGCTATCCAAGATGGAAAATGTTGATTTCCTTTGGTAAAAATGTTAAAGATCTTTGTTTGAACATGTCTGAGTCCACTTTTTACGGTGCTAGGGAATTACCTTTTGCAACAGTGGGTCAGAAACTGTGTCTTCTTGGATCATCTACGAGGTGACTGGCAGTACTTTTACAGTAGCCGTAAGCACTGAAACAATTTTTGGTTCCACTGATACTGTAGCAACAACCGAATTTCAGATTAATTCTGATGTGCATTCAAAAATCTAGATAAGGTATCTGCCTGGTAAATTCAATTTGTTCATTGGTACTTAATTGAAAAGTCGTAATTCAGTGAGATTTTGGCCCGTCTTCGGAATTGATTTGAAGTGTCAACAGGAATAACTTTTCTGATTTAAAAAATGCTAATCAGGTGTTTCTGATAAGTAATCTACGTAAATTTACATCCATAAAGAATCTCGTGAAATTCCTTTATGGCAAATGTAGTTGTCCAATCTTTCTTCTCAATTTGATCATAGTTCTACCCAGCGGGTATCAAATATATTGTTGCACTAGCATATTTCATCCTGAAAATTGTGGGAAATCCCGACTCCAAGTGATATCTTGAGATGGGTTATAACGTGTGAGAAGTAAATATAATGAAAACAAAGATTGTATTTATTTATTTTTTTAAGATAGACTGGAATTCTGATGATCAGCTCCAATGGACATCCTTTCTCATAAGGTTGTTTAGAGGAGTACGAATATAGTGAAGTTTTGGTAAAAATGAACTGTAATGGCTTACCAAGCTTATGAAAAAACAACGCTGAGAAATTTTCATTGGTGCTATCATACTTTAGATAGCAGCAATATGTTCCGGGCCTGTAAATTGTCCATTTTTGTGAAACATTAAAACCAGATACTTAAAAGACGTCTGGGAAAACTGATATTTCTTTACTGGGACAGAGAATAAACTGTTCAAAAGTTCATTCTAAGTTTCATTTGCAATCATTATATTATCAATAAATGCAGCAGTTCCAGTTAAAACAGTCAATATAACAGGAATCACCTGCTAGAATAAAGCAGGCGCTGACCTAACGTTAAACGCCAACCGATTGTAACGATATAAGCCCTTATGGCTATTGATTGTCAGTAGTTCATTCGAATCATTATCAACTTCTATTTGTAAAAAGCATCAGATCAATCAATCTTTGCAAAACAAGTTCCCCATTAAGTTTAGTGAAAATATTATTAGCTGAGAGCAAGGAGTAGTAACTGGGAGTCCAATGAGTCAATAAAATGAAAAAATCTGCACATAAACGAACTTTTCCACTTGCTTTCTTAGCTACAACAATGGGAACTACTCATGCTGGGTAATTTATATTTGATGGATTACTTCCGCTTGTTAAGGGCATTAGGAACAGAGCGTTTGGATTTAAAAACTGGCATTACGTCTGGTTTCATTTTGAGGGTGGCTTTGACTTTGATGCAACACCCAAGATTCTCCGGGAAAACATCACTAAAAAATTCATTTTGAAAAAATGAAGAAGATTTCAGTCTCGGAAATTTAGGAAAGAGCTAATGTGTTTAACACAGTGGCACAGAGAAAAGATCCCTTGCGTGTATCCAGTCAAGACCAATCAAATTGAGACCAGAGTCTGTGACGTAAAATGCACCAGAAAAAAATTTCTAAAAAAAAAAAAATGAAAAATGGAATAAACAAACCCTAGAGTTGAACTCAACGGATAGCCAAATTTCATTCCTAGATGCACTCTGCGCAATATGGTACGTTTTTAATCAATCCTGTAACTCTTTTCGTTCCCACGTGAACAGTAAGAGTAAGGTGATCCCTGAACCTGAATCAAATTGGAAATGAACACTGATTTTGTTGAAAGAAACAGAAATATACTTTCTGCAGAATTCAGATTTATTTTGAAAGTTGCCGACATTGAATGTGAATTTGTTCGCTGATAATTTAACTTGTCCTCGGATTTTCCTTGGGCGCGCTTTGAAAGAGAATCGGAATATTTAGCTTCCGAGAGGCGACAAAAGTTTGTGATAAAACTGATATGTATGTTTTTTGTATGAGTAGTAAAGAGAATAATGCCAATCACCTCAAAACAAACATACAGAAGAAGACACTTTCTTTGACACACGTAGAGGATTATCGTTTGCTTGGATGTTTCTGGTTGTGAAGGAATTTGAAAGTTGTTATAGTTATTGAACCATAATTAATTTTTTTTCAAGATTTAAAATCTTTTGCAACCTATAGTGAAAGGTTTCAAAGTCATGTTTTTGTTCTGCTCAATTTTAGTTTGTTTGAGTTTTATGGCATATCAACCATTGTAGGTTATTTAATACCAAATCCTCTTTATACATACATATTGAATATATATGATATGGTCTGGTTGGGTTTTATGCAATATAAGCCATTGTAGGTTATTTAATGCCAAATCCTCTTTATACATATATATTAAATATGTATGATTTGGTTTGGTTGGGTTTTATGCTTTATCAACCATTGAATGTAATTTTATGCTAAATCCTCTTTATACATATATATTAAATATATATTATTTGGTTGGGTAAGGTTAAATGGCATGTCAACCATTGTAGGTTATTTAATGCCAAATCCGGTTTATACATATATATTTGATATATATGATTTGTAAATATAAGTTGACAAAGTTAAATAGTTCCAAATATTGTTATGTATCACTAACAATTAAATTAAACATTAGTATTTTGTTTAAGCACAGCTAAATTATCAAACAGCTCTATTTCAAGCAATTCAGTTTAGCTTAAGTAACTCTTTTGCAGTAAGTTTAAATGAAAACAGTTCTATTTAACTCATAGTAAGGAACCTTTTAGTTAGCGTCTAAGTAGTGCATCCATACAACAGTATCGACACGACCGCTGCCTGGAAGAAACTGTGTTTCATTTTATCGGTCAGGTCTGATTTCCATATGACCGATAGCCTATCGATAGCTATCCATGCCTTCGTACGCTAACTAAACAGCTGAAGAAGAAGCTAGACGGCAATTACACAAGAATCTTGCGAGCAATATTGAACAAGTCCTGGCGGCAACACCCCACAAGACACCAACTATACGGCCACCTGCCTCCCATCACGAAAACTATTCAAGTTAGACGAACCAGACATGCAGGACACTGCTAGAGAAGCAGGGACGAGCTCATAAGTGATGTACTCCTATGGACCCCCACGTATGGCCGAGCAAAAGCAGGACGACCAGCTCGAATATACATACAGCAGCTCTGTGAGGATACGGGATGTAGCCCTGAAGACCTGCCGGAGGTGATGAACATAAGGGAGAAGTGGCGAGAGAGGGTCAGGGATATCCGTGCTAGCGGCACGACATGATGATGATGATGAAGGACCCTTTTAGTTACTATCACTCTGGGCCAGAGTGGACCTCGGAGCCATGGCAATGAAGGGTTACTCCGCATTCTTCAAAGTATTGAAATTATTGGAGCCTCAACATCGGGTTGTTTAATATCATTTCTAAGACACTCTTTGCGGAGTGGGGCCTTACCGCTTTGCAGAGATGCAGTCGTTGTATGCTGCAACCTCAGCCGAATGGGCTGACCATTCTGGATTATGTCCATGTTCGCACATCGAAGATTTCAGGCCAACATGGAAGATGAGATATTTATATTGATCTCCAAGTAATAACTGAAGCAGGAATTTCTCACATTCATCATTAACGTAGCCTGCAAAAGTCATATAGTCTGTATTTACCCAACCCCTCCGCACAGGCAAGATGTGACACAAGGTCAATTTTTAAACGGAGTATAACAGGTTTGAATTCAGAGTTTTCCTTCTCCTTGACTGGTTGCCTAACCAAGGCTAAAGAACCTTGTCTGTTGTACTATTTACCCATAGCACGAGAGAGAATGATTTGATTCAATCCTTTCCCAAGGGTATTAGTGCTATGTGAAGTATAATCAGGCTCTTCCAGCATTTGAACTCGTGTCGCCATGTCCACTTTCAACAACGATAACCATAACCACCTCCTCAAAGATTATGTTGATATCTGTCTCGGTTTTCGTTATCTTTAAATATTTGTATCTGATGTGAAAAAGAGGCTATTGAATACCGAAAAATCCAGTTAACTGGTCTACAGTTTTCCTGGATGTTGAATCCAGATGCAATTTGAGCCAAATGAAATTTACGAAACGCTCGTATTTTTTAATTTCTTATTTAAAGAGCAAATGTCTTGATTTCTACGAGTCATCTTTGCGTGAAAAGTCAAATTCAAAAGTCTCCCACCAACGATGAAATTGCGAAGAAAAAAATAACGTTATTAGAAGGTCCGTACACGAACAGCGACACGGAATTTGCCAGAAAATTGACTAAACAGTTTTCAGTGGAATTGGCTGATATCAGAACAGCTAGTTGAATTTGAAATTACTGTGTTAGAACTGTTATTAGATTTAATTACACTTTCTTAAATTTTTTTTAGAAATCTGTTTATACTCAACTGAGGAAACAACCATGTTTTTTCTTGTTTTGCTTTTTTTTTCTGTAAAAAAAGAAAAGATATTTTAAATGAAATTTCCCTTACAAAAACAGATCAAATGAAAAAATTATCCTCCTTGCAAAATCTGTCGTAATTGCCCGTTTTTTTACTTGCTTTTAGCTGTGTATACTTGAGCAAGAAACAAGGATTGACAGAGATAAAGGAAAACACGTATGAGAAAATAAAAGTGATTTATTTAGTCACCATATTACATTGTGACGTTTTCCTTTGAGAACGTTACGAGGATCATTAAACAAGTTTCCAGACTTTTTTTGCATGAGCACTTTTATTGATAGTACCCACATGAAACTCTAGTCCCCTTTGAAGTAATCTACTCCAGTTGTAATACACTTGTTATACCATTCCAACAACTTCTGGAAGGCCCCATGGAAGTCGTCTTGTGTGAGCATGTCAATGATCTTCATCACAGCCTCTTTAATCTACTCAATTGTCTCATAACGACAACTTCTGAGCTTAGGGAATAACCAAAAGTCACAGGGAGCTAGGTCTGGACTATAGGGAGGGTGATGAACTGTCTTGATACCTATCTTGGTCAAATAGTCTGTGACAAGGATGGAGTTGTGGACTGGTGCATTGTCCTGCTGGAAATGCCACTGACCCGATTTGAAGAGTGCTGGTCTATTCCGACAGAATCTCTTGCTGAACTCCCTTAAAAACTTAACATAGTATTCCTTGTTGACTGTCTGTCCAATGGGAATCCAGTGCATGTAGATTATGCCAGTGCTGTCAAAAGAAGGGATCATCAAAAGTTTGTGGGTGGATTTTCTCTGTCTGGCCATCTTGGTTTTGGGAGAGCTAGTATGCTTCCACTGGGAACTCTGTCTCTTGGTCTCTTGGTCATAGTAGTAGATCCAGCTTTCATCACATGGCATTTTATTGCATATCGTTCTTTCTCACGTCCAGATTGCATTTTTGAAATTCACCACCTGTGACAATCAGGCTTTAGTTTGGTGTATTCCAGTTCCTGCTGTAGCTGTTCATTTGTACCTGAAATCATATCAACTGGTCAGTCATCTCATAAGATCTATAGCATTAACATACTGAATTTTCAAGAGTCAACGACAATTTTAGATGCCTGCACAAAAAAATCTCTGAGACTAATTGAAGGCAACACGTATTTCCCTTTTGTCTCTAATGCAAAGAAAGTAAGTAACGAAGAGAAAAGCTGAAAAGATACAAAAGGGAGACCAGAAAGATTTAGAGAAAGCGAGAGAGGAAACTTGATAGGGAATTTTAACCGAAAGCAAGAGATAACGAGAGATACCAAAAAGAGCATTAGAATACAAAATACGGAGAGAGACATAAGCAATCATAGAAAAAGCAGCGATTAAAAATAGATGAAGGAAAGATAAAAGATGGAGAGAAACAATGAATGGCAACTCTGTGAGTGAAAACAGACAAGAAGAGACGAAGAAGAGAGTTGGGAGAGATAGTAACGAAAATAAAGAAAACAGAAATTTAAAAAAAGATAGAGAAGAAGTAAGGGCAAAAGATGAGGGGGGACAATAGAAACTAAAGTGAGGCTGAGATGGAAAACAGAAGAGAAGAATTGATGAAAGACGGTGAAGAGATACGGTAAGAGAGAGAGAGAGAGAGAGAGAGAGAGAGAGAGAGAGAGTGAGAGAGATGTAGAAAAACAAGGATATACACTAAGACGAAGAAAGGAAAAAGAAAGAAAAAGTGAGACAAAGAATATTAACTGAATGGAGGACGCGAAGAGAGACGTTTAAGACATAAATAAATAAAGAAAGACAGAGAAGGAAGAAATAGAGAGAGAGAGAGAGAGAGAGAGAGACAGAAGGAAAAGCAAAATGAAAAAAAAGACAAAGAAAATTATCAGAATGAAAGACACGAAGAGAGACGTTTGAGAAATATGGAAATTAAGAAAGACCGACAAAAAGGAAAGCAAAAGAGATAGAGACCCAGATGGGGAAAAGAAAGTGAGGTATAGAAGATTAAGAGAATAAAAGACAGGAGTGAGACGTTCAAGTGTTACAAAAATAAAGACCGAGATATAAGAAAGCAACAGTGATAAAGATAATGAATTGAGAAAGTGAAAACAATAAAAAAAAGAAAATTAACAGAATAAATGACAGGAAGGCAGACGTTCAGTGGATATAGTTGTATGAAAGACCGACAAATGAGTAAGCAAGAAAGAGAGCTAGAGAGAAAGAGAGAGAGAGAGGGGGGATAGTGAAAGAAAGAAAGAAAGAAAGAAAGAAAGAAAGGGAAGAAGAAAGAAATAGCATTATCTGAATGAAAGACACAAAAACAGAGACTTTCGAGGGATAAAGAAATGAAGAAAGACCGAGAAATGAGTAAGCAAGAAAGAGAGAGAGAGAGAGAGAGAGAGAGAGAGAGAGAGAGAGAAAGAAAGAGAGACAGGAGAGGGATATTGAAAGAAAGAAAGAAAGAAAGAAAGAAAGAAAGAAAGAAAGAAAGAGCATTATCAAAATAAAAGACACAAAGAGAGAGATTTTCGAGGGATAAAGAAATGAAGAAAGACCGAGAAATGAATAAGCAAGAAAGAGAGAGAGAAAGAGAGAGAGGGGGGAAGCCATAGTGAAAGAAAGAAAGAAAGAAAGAAAGAAAGAAAGAAAGAAAGAGCATTATCAAAATAAAAGACACAAAGAGAGAGATTTTCGAGGGATAAAGAAATGAAGAAAGACCGAGAAATGAATAAGCAAGAAAGAGAGAGAGAAAGAGAGAGAGAGAGAGAGAGAAAGCCATAGTGAAAGAAAGAAAGAAAGAAAGAAAGAAAGAGCATTATCAAAATAAAAGACACAAAGAGAGGGATTTTCGAGGGATAAAGAAATGAAGACCGAGAAATGAGAAAGAAAGAGAGACACAGAAAGAAAAGCAAAAGAAATAAAGAAAGACGAAGAAGATTAGCAGAATAAAAGACATGAAAAGAGACGTTTAAGAGATAGAGAAATAAAGAAAAACCGGCAAATACGAAAGCAAGGGAGATAGAGACACTGAAATCAAAGACAATAAGGAGAGACATAGACGACAAAAACACACGAAAAGAGACGTTCAAAGAACTGAGAAATAAAAACAGAACGAAAAATAAGAAAGCTGGAGAGCTAGAGACACGGAATTGAAAGAAATAACGAAAGAAACAGAGACAAGAATGAAAGGCATGAAGAGAAATATTCAAGAAAGACTGAGGAATAAAAAAAAAACGGGAAACGAAGTGAAAATAGGAAAGGATAGATAGACTATGTCATTGTTTGAGCTCGTGGAAAAGATACGAAAAAAACCTAAAACAGAGACAAACAAACAAACAAAAGAAAATGCACGAAGAAAAAAGATATCAAACGAAAGAAAATGACAGAAAAGAAATATAAAAGGAAGATGTTAAAATAACAGAAAGAAAAGGGAAAAACAATTAAAAAGAAATTGAGAGAAAAACAAAAAAAAAAACAACGTTTGAAAAAAAGGAAAAAAAAACAACGAAAAATTCAAGAAAAATGGATGAAAAATGATGTCGTTGAATATCCGAATGGCGTTAACTGACGAGAAATGGTATAATTAGAGCAATTTGTGTCATTTAAAGACGTGTCGCTGTTATTTCGCTTCACTTATGGAATAAAAAAGGGATGAGCAGTCAGCAGAGAGAGAAGTTGACCGTTGGGATCGGGAGGTAGGTTGAGGTAATGGCCTAACAGGTAAAAGTGACAGTTCACTTCTTCCCACCAACTGAATCCCTAGTGGTTCGGGGAATGACGACAAAACTGTTTTCGGTTGGTTTTAGATTCCATCTCTTATCGTCTCCGTTTTTTTTTTCTTTTTAGCAATTTTTTTCTTTTTTTTTACGGAGGGAGATTTGTTTTTTGTTTTTCTTTTGGCGGGGAAATAATTTTATTTTTATTAATTTATTTATTCATTTGTTTTCATTGTTTGTTTTTAGCAAACATTTTTGTTTTATTTTTATCAAATTTGTGATTATTTCCGTTATTATTTAATTTTTGTTTATTTTTATTTCTTGTTTTTTTTTTTGTGGGGGGTGTATCACCTTATGATTTGAGTTTTTGATTATGTATATACCCTGTTTATTATTTCATTTTTCTCCTTGAGAGCTTTTCACATCACCGTTAGCTGATGGTCTTTCACTGGAGAGGGAATGACAACAAGTCTCCTCATGTCTCCAGGACTCTTCTCAGTATTCTAGACATGATGCTGTTGTTTAGATGGTCTCCACTCGTCCTCTTATTTCCAAGTCCTCAAGTCCTTTTAGTAATAGTTTGGTGACTGTACCAAGAGGACCAATTATAATCGCTATAACCTGTACCATACATGAATATGCGAAATGTACATGGGATGTTCATAACATATATACATAGAACATAGGAATCTCGAAACACGAAAAACACTTACGACTTATTAGTTCAGGTACGAAACTCTTTATTACCTTTGAGTTTAAAGGTTCTTCGACATAAGGAGAGAGATACACATTCTTTATACTCTGGCTTTTTCATCTACCCCCCGTCCCCCATCTCGTGCGACACCTGCCCAAGGCCTCCACGAGCAAGCGAAAGCCAACCGTCTTCTCCCGAGGCAGGTCTCAACTCAACTAACTGACTTTTTTTAAAGTCCCCAAATCCTCCACGCGCTTCCGGTGCGTGACGTCATTCACACTTACTATCCCTGTTTCCCATCTGGGCTATTGTGACATCGCTGAGTGACACGTCCGCTCCGCGCGTACGCGCGTGAACACCTGTGTTAATGTTGCACCTAAGTAACCCATGCACTGAGCTGAAAGGTTCTCAGCCTAACTAAACCCAAAGGCATAAAACGGAATCCCTTGGCCATTATATTACAAACCGCCACCTTCATGTTCCACAGTTTTTTTCAATTCCCTATCAAAGGTCGAGGCACTTATCCTTCTTTTCACTTTCCTTTCAATTTTACTCTATGGTCCGCTGGGATAGAAAAGATCACAGTTCTGCAGATTCTCTTCTTTTTTTTTGTTGATTATTATAAAGTCTGGAGGTGCCCGTGGTGTAATGGTTATCGTCATAGGGAAATGGACACGGCGACACGAGTTCAAATCCTGGTCGAGACTGATTGCATTTTCATATAGCACTAATACCCTTGGGAAAGGTGTGAACCCAATTATTCTCCCTCCAGCTATGGGTAAATAGTAGGGCAGGCTGGGTTCTTCAGCCTCGTGAGGTAACTAGTCTAGAAGGAAAACTCTGAATTTAAATCTGTTAAACTCCGCTTAAAAATTGACCTTGTGTCATATCCTGCTCGAGCGGAGGGGTTGGGTAAATATGATTATAAAGTCTTGTCGTTTGTATCTCAAAATCCCAAAGGAGTTTGTTGTTCTCATTCTCCGGAACAGATTCTGAGTTGTGCATGTACCAATTGTGTTATATAATTTCGGCGGGATTTTTTTTATATTATCATTTTTCGTTTTATATATCTTGCTTTCGGTTTAGTTAGGCTGATAACCTTTCGGCTTAGTGCATGGGTTAGTTAAACATTGAGTGCAGATGTTCACACGCGCGGAGGGCGGATGTGACAATCACAGATGTCACAATAAAAACCCCAGATAGATGTCACAATAAAAACCCCAGATAGATGTCACAATAAAAACCCCAGATAGAAAAACCGGGAACATGAATGACGTCATACTCGGAAGCGATTGGCTTAGGATTTTGGAATTAAAAAAAAACACTGAGTTGAGATTCGACGCTAGTCGATTTTCGGAGCTCGCCAAGGCCAGACCAGTAGTTTGCAGCGGGTGCTGCACGTGGTGGGGTCAGATGGAAAAGTCAGCATAGTAAGAAATTGTGTTGCTCTCTCCTCATGTCGAAAAACCTTAAACTCACAAAGGTAAATTAAAGTTTCATACCTGAACCAATTTCGTGTTTTCGGATTCCTTCTATGCGTATGAACATTTTGAACATTTTATGCATGTGAATGTCTTGGTCGTATTTTTGGACCTATATGTTACAATTGTTCGTATTGTCAAATGTCAATTTCTTGCATAATTCCCTGTGGATCACCTTGCCCACCCAATCGTGTCTAGTCTTATGATTTTTCTATGCAAATTTGCTACATTCGATTATTATTATTATTATTATTATCTCCTTAAGAATTTTTTCTCATCAGCTAAAGTTTGAGTGACAACAAGTCTCCTCATGTCTCCAGGACTCTTCTCAGTATCAAGGCGATCTCCATTATGCTATTGTTTAGATGGTCTCCACTCGTCCTCTTGTTTCCAAGTCCCCCAGTCCTTTTAATAATCATTTGGTGACAGTACCAAGAGTACCAATTACAATTGGTATAACCGTCACTTTCATGTTCCATAGTTTTTTCAATTCCTAACCAAGGTCGGGGAACTTATTCCTTTTTTTCACTTCCTTTCAATTTTACTCAGTGGTCAACCGGGACAGCAAAGTCCACAATTTTGCAAGTTCTCTTTTTTGTTGATTATATTTAAGTCTGGTCGTCTGGTCGAGATTAGGTGATCCGTTTGTATATCAAAATCCTAGAGAAGTTTGTCTCATTCTACAGAACAGATGCTGGGTTGTGCATATTTCATTTGTATGGACAAATGTCAATTTCTTGCATAATTCTCAGTGGATCATTTTGCCCACCCAGTCATGTCTAGTCTTACACTCTTTCGATACTAATTTGCTGCCTTCACTTATGTCATTGATCGTTTCGTTTCTATTACCACAAAACCTACTCTTGCTATTTTGTTGTGTCATCTACTTTTGCTTTGATATGATTGGTTCTTATCGCGTTGTTTTGTGCTTCTCTTATGGGAGATTCAATTTCTCTCTTAAGGTTTCGCTTTCTTTGATATGTCCATGTTTTCTCATGTTTGCTTATAAGTCGTTTAAAACGTCCGTGGATTTTTTTTTTTTTTTTCGTTTTTCTTATCTGGTTATTGTCGTTCTGTTGGTCCTCGTGTTGTCTGTACTGTTTCTGGCGGCTGTAATAAGTCTTCCTCCACGCTTTTGTATGTAGTCTTGTATAGATACGTCAACGCTGTCTTTAAATACTGACAAGTCATCTTCCTCCTCCTTTTCTTAACACATATAGTCCGTCAACGTCATCTCTGTGATGAAATGCCAAATACTTGGTCATTAGTTTTCTTGTCCTCTTGTCCATTTGTTTAAGATCTGCTCTGGTCCATTTCAAGAATGGTCTCGAATATTTTACGAGAAGAATAGCCCAGGTCTTTATTCCTTTGACATTTCTGCTATATAGTTTTGTCTCGAGTAGTTTTTTTTGTTCTCCTGAAGTATTCTGTCTAATTTTTTTCTTTCATCTCCATTTGTTTGATGGTGTCAGCTTCGAATATTCCCAAGTATTTGTAGGCTGCCTTTTCTCCGATCGTTCAAATAAGTCTTGGTGAGGTAGTTCCATTCCGTCCGTTAGGTGTAGTTTGCCACTTTTCATTACTAAAATGGCGCATTTTTATGCCAAATTCGATCCCTATGTCCTGACTATATATTCTTACTGCATGTATTGGACTTTCCAATTCGTTTTCATTTTTTGCAAACAGTTTGGTGTCGTCCATGTACATTAGGTGGTTGATCTTTTTTCCTGCGATTTACTAAGTTTTTATCCGGCAGTGCATTTTCTTAGTATGAGGTTGTGTCGCATCATCGCAATTATCATATTTACCCAACCCCTCCGCTCGGGCAAGATATGACACAAGCGTCAATTTTTAAGCGGAGTTTAACAGGTTTGAATTCAGAGTTTTCCTTCTTCTAGACTAGTTGCATCACTAAGGCTGAAGAACCTAGTCTGCCCTACTATTTACCCATAGGGAGAATAATTGGATTCATACCTTTCCCAAGGTTATTAGTGCCATGTGAAATGCAATCAGTCTCGTCCAGGATTTGAACTCGTGTCGCCGTGTCCATTTTCAACGACGATAACCATTACACCACGGGCATTATCGTAATTATAAACAGTAATCGTGTTTGTGCATCTCCTTAGAATATACTACTTCGGATCTTCACTTCAGCTAAGCTTTTCCTTCCTGCTGTCAATTCCACTCTCTAGGTTTTAATAATTTTCTCGATAAACTTTATGATATCATCAGATATTTTGTACATTTTGAGCCAGTTTATTATCCAGATTTGCGGGACCATTTCATACGCTTTTTTTTTGTAGTCAAACTATACCATAACTAGACCGTTTTTCCGTCTCGTCTTGCTGTCTTTGAGGATATGCTGATCAATGTAGACTAGTTCTTCTGTGTCTCTGCATTCTTTGTGCTATTCTTTCTGTTCCTCGGTGAACAAAATCGCAGTTTGTTAGTGAGTAATAAATCTCTTCCCCTATTTGTGCCGTTATTATTATCAACATCAAAGGTTGACACGTTATGGGTATATAGTTATTTGGGGCGGTTCCTTTGAGGTGATCTATTTGGATTAATGTGATCATCGATTCGGGTACTTGTGTCTCTTGAAGACATCTGTTCATTTCGAGTGCTAGTTTGTCATGAATCGTGGTGAATTTCTTGAACAAGAATCCATGTATTTCATTATTGTCCGGCGCTTTCTAATTTGATATTTGCTTTTAGTGTTGTTTTGGGGTATCTTTTCTCATCAGCTAAACTTTGAGTGACAACAAGTCTCCTCATGTCTCCAGGACTCTTCTCAGTATTCAAGCCGATCTCCATTATGCTGTTGTTTAGATGGTCTCCACTCGTCCTCTTATTTCCAAGTCTCCCAGTCCTTTTAATAATCCTTTGGTGACTGTACCAAGAGTACCAATTACAATTGGTATAACTGTCACTTTCATGTTCCATAGATTTTTTTTGTTATGTTCCATTGGTTTCCATATTTTTACTCCCAAGTTGTTCAGCTTCTCTTGCATCCAGTTGTTGGTATGTTTTCGTATCATTTCCCCCAATTTTTGGTAAAAGTTTCTTTCTTTGTTTTGGAATGTCCTGTTTTGTCAGTATATCGTTTTACCCTTTGTGGATATCTTGTTAATCTTACTACTTTCGCCATTACTTTCTGGTTTATTTCCACACGTTGTATTGTTATTTTTTCATGTGCTACTTTTTCCTTTTTGTCCCAACATGCTCTGGTCTTATCATTGTTTCCAGTCGCATTTCCCATCCAGGTTTTGATTTTTTTGTTTGTCTAAGGAAATCCTGGTTTTCACGGAAACTAATTTTACTCCTGCATAAACTAATTGATTTAATTCGGTATTTTTATAAATATGTATGTTAGTACTTGATTTATTTTTTCGGTTTCTGTCTTGACTACACTCCATTCTGTTTCTTAGTGACTCATTGGGTGCCCCTTTCATATGGCCTTGTGCCACATCTAAGCAAAAAGCTTAGTAAATTTCCATTCTGTTTCTTAGTGATGGTTAGGTAATCTTTTTCCCATTCATAATTCTCTTTGAATTTTTTATATTTACTTTTTGTTCTTGCATAAGTGGTTGCTCTAAGTTGTTTGGGTGTGTGCTGTTTCTATGTTCCACGGTTGGCGTTTCATTTCGGTTAGATTCTTCTTGTTTGACAATATTTGGTGTATCTAATAATGTATTAGTGTCTTGTTCATTATTTGTTTTCTGTAGTATTTCTAATATGTCAAGGTCAGAAAGCCAACCTTTCTTTATTATTGTCCTAACTTAGTCCGCGAGTATTTGGATTGTTGACTTAAAACTTTCGCATCCTTGCCAGATCCCAATCATTCTTTTCCAATATTCACTTTGAGAAGAGTTGCTCCTAAAATAGCAGTGTAGTGCAAGTTGATTGTCTTCCCTAGTCTATGCTTCGCGTTTAGGTCTCTGATCATTGTGGTTCACAACATCGTCATTCATGTACTCGTATAAAAAACAGCCAACATCCGAAGGATAACGATCAGGTCTCCCATTTTGGCTATCAAGAGAGTACCTGCCGATCATGACACCAAAGCCTGTGGCCTGGGTTTTGTAATATTGTGATTGGACATTCTTATCATGGGTGGTATATTCAGGCTATACCATACCCAGGGGTTGTTCATAATCTGCGTACCTGACACAGATGTGACCGAGAACAGTCATGGTGGCTGTTCGTGAACGCCAAGTCAAAAAAAATGCATATAAACAATCCTAAGTTTTAACTTTAACTAAGTTAAAACTTAGGATTACACATATACACCTTTTTCCTCTTTCTTTTTTGGGGGAGGTGTTTTTGGTTTTTCCATTATTAAATTCTAAGAACACCCCCTACTGACTGCTAAATGACTAAGTTTAGTGCAGTAAATTTAAACAAATCTTTTGTCATGTCTGGATATTTTAGCTGGAAATAATTTAGCCGATTAGAAAGATCCTTCATTTAAAATTACAATAATTCACCAAAAGATTTTACAAGTTATATTATAACTTCTATTTTATAGAATCTTTTATTTTGATCATTTTTATGTTTTGCTTTAGTTTTTTTTGTTTGTTTTGTTTGTCGTTTTTTCCTCTCAATGAAATTTTTGGGATAGTTATAGCTTATTTGATTATTTACAGTTTTATTTGCTTTTTATTTGTTAGGTTGGTTTTTTTTGGGGGGGGTTCTTAAAGTGACCATTTTTTTTAAATTATTTGTTTACGAAAATTGACTATTTTTTATTATTTATGTATTTTTTATTATTTTGATTATCTTTATGGATTGTTTGCTTTTTCTTTTTTTTTTTTTGTCTGTTTGTTTTTAACGAATATTCTTTGATCATTTTGATTTTTTTTATTATTCTAACTATTTTTTAATCATAATTTTATATTGTTTTAAATTATGTTGATTATAATTTGTTATTTTTTTTTCTTTCTTGTTTTCTAGACTATTTTCACAAAACCAACTCGAACAATCAGCCACGTGATCGGTTTCGGTGCTCATAATTTTCCATACATGATTTTTGTTGTTGCTGTTTTTTTTTAACTTTTCTTCCTTCATCGATTTAGGTTAGGTTTCTTCGTTTAATGGCATATCAACCATTGTTGGTTATTCCATGCCAAAGCCATTCTCCTAGAAGAACAGTAGTGGTACTATTTAACCCATAGCTGGGAGGATAAGGGGGTTCATACTTTTCCCAAGGGTATTTGTCCGAAAGTGAACGTAATAGCGCGACTGGAGTACGAACTCGCTTACTACGATTCTGCAGTCCATCGCTTTAAACATTACACCACGAGGACACCCCCCACATCGATTTAATTCCTTTCGAAACTATTTAACCGTCATGTATCAGAATGTATCAAAAATACCTTCGTTTTGTGTTTTTTATACTCCCCTGGCCTTTTGGCTGGGCCGTCTGGCATTCGTGTCGGATGGGGTATCGAAACCAATGGCAGATTCTTGGCTGAAAGGCCCCCAACTTCGTTTGGGCCACCCTCGGGTGGGCGATCCGGTTTTTTGTCCTCTCTGCATCCTCTGTATAGCACTAGTCCTCACGGTCGAGTTCAAGCTATATGCTGGCATACGTGCCCGGATCTAGATTTAGGTCCGTGATACTGCTTGACTCATTAGAACCACATTGCACTTAGTGGGTCAATGACTAGCAGGGTTCGAGTCTCGGCTCGTTCCCGACCTTCTCCTCCCCTTTATCCCCACTTTAATCGGCCTTCGGGCTTTTGACCTTGTGTCAAGTCCTGTCTGGTGGGAGGCAGTGACAAATACAATACCTTCGTTCGTGTTTTATTAATTCTTTCATTGTGCGTGAGAAAGGTTTCAAGCGATCCACAGTTTTTTAAAAGTTTATTTAATGTCAGCGTTTCCTTATATTTTTCGCTCCATACGCAAATATAACAGCTAAAAAAGAAAATCGTCCCACTTCTTATAGACTTTGGCCTTCCATGTCTACTATCGTGAAAAGTGGCTGGGACACCGATTTTGCCCTACATTAATGATCAAAAAGTAAATCAAGTTGTAGATTTCATAACGTAAACCACATACGCAAACATATATATATATATATATATCATCATCATCATCATCGTGTCGTGCTGGTAGCACGGATATCCCTGTCCCTCTTTCGCCACTTTTCCCTATAGTTCATCTGGCAGGTCTTCTGGACTACATCCTGTATCCTCACATAGTTGCTAAATGTATGTTCGTGCTGGTCGTCCTGCTTTTGCTAGGCCATGTGTGGGGGTCCATAAGAGTACATCACTCATGAGCTCGTCCCTGCTTCTCCAGCAGTGTCCTGCATGTCTGGTTCGTCTAACTTCAATAGTTTTCGTGATAGGAGGCAGGTGGCCGTACAGTTGGTGTCTTGTGGGGTGTTGCCGCCAGGACTTGTTCAATATTGCTCGCAGCATTCTTGTGTAATTGCCGTCTAGCTTCTTCTCCAGCCGTTTTGTTAGAGTCCATGTAGTGCATCCATATAGCAGTATTGATGCGACCACTGCCTGGAAGAAACTGCGTTTCATTTTATCGGTTAGGTCTGATTTGGTGACCTTAGTCGAGATTGACCCAAAGGGTCCCTTTTCAATAGATACTACACCGAGGAGTAGGAAAGGGCCCTAGTCCATTCCCGGGATTGCTCGACTATACCCTTGATAGGTACCTTATCCTATTAACGCTTTTTACCAACCCCTCCGCTCGGGCAAGATATGACATAAGGTCACTTTTTTAAGCGGAGTTTAACAGGTTTCAATTCAGAGTTTTCCTTCTCCTAGACTAGTTGCCTCACCAAGGCTGAAGAACCTAGTCTGCCCTACTATTTACCAATAGCTGGGGAGAGAAGAATTGGATTCATACCTTTCCCAAGGGTATTAGTGCTATGTGAAATGCGATCAGTCTCGTCAAGGATTTGAACTCATGTCGCCGTGTCCATATCCTACGACGTAGGGACCTCCTGATACGTACCTTATAGTGCTAAAACTTTGGTATGACTCGACCTGGGATTAAACCCCGGACTCCCGGACCACTGGCGAACACTATACTTATTAGGCCAATATATATATATATATATTCAATTAATTTCTATAACTATTTTATAATTCTGATGGTGAGAAAAAACACACATGCTGCAATGTGCAAATAAAAAAGATATTACACAAACAGATATCCAGGGAAAAATTTTTTTTAAAAAGACGAAAAACATACGTAAAACTTGAAAATAATCCAGCAATAACTCAATGCCTAGTCAAAAGATAAAAAAAACCAGACAGACTTCCTTAAGCTAAACGTAAGAGTGCTCACTACACTAAATAAAGCATATATAAATATATACATACATATATATATATATATATATATATAACTGAAAATCACTAACTCAATTAGTAAACCTTTTTCCAACTGAAAGTCTCAAAACAAAACGCTGAAAACGCTCCAACCGACAACTTCAAATAAAAAAACGCTACAAATTATTAAAACAGTAAAAACTCAACAGTCAACTCAAAACTACACTACTCCTAATGACGACCAAAAATATGGTCGAAAGTCCTTGGGCAGAAGATACGGGATAATTCCTTTTCCATCTAGATCCAAACACGAGAAAAATAACAAAGAGACTTGAAAAACTAAAATCAAGAATGATAAACAGTGTTCCATCGTCGTTAACAAAACTTGCTTGAATTATAACTTGCTGCCTAAATATACACACTTCAATATATATATATATATATATATATATATGAAATTAATTTAAATCGCTAGTCGAAAGTCTTCTACTAAAGTTTCACCTTAACGGATCGTCAGGAAGCCTCGCCTAAACGAGATTCGAGATATTTTTTTCTCTTGTTCCTGGCCAGGGTTTTTTTGTTTTTTTCTGGTACCGTGAATACTGGTAGATAATTGATTAGTAAATATATATATATATGTGTGTGTGTGTGTGTGTGTGTGTGTAAATATTCTATGGTACGTACAAATTGTTAGAATAGCTTTAAGTAGAGCATAACTCATAGTTTCGAAAAAAGCGCCTTGATGGGGGTCACATCTTATCAGAGAATTCCGTGACAAAGTAAGTAATACAGAGGAATAGATCTAAGGGTAGTTGCCGACAGGAAAAAAGAAAAAAAAAAAGCAAGAAAAAAAAAAAAAAGAAATGAAAACGTTTAACTATTGGCTAATCCTCGTTGTAGCATAGCATATAACTTCAACATGTTTACCATTCTAGACACTGCCAACACCAATATACAATTGCCTGTGAAAGAGTTGCTTTATATCACAAAATACCAGCCTATTCTCTGCAAGAAAAAGGAACTCTCCAATCTTCTTTTGTCTAACTTTGCTGATTACATTGCAACTAACACATATTAAGTCCAAAAAAAACAAAAAAAAAACCTTACATAGGCCTTCAGGGTAACTTTTTTTCTTTTTCCTCTTTGTGGTTTTTTTCTTCTTTATTTGTTCTTTTCCTATCGTCAGCAACCATTAGATCTGTTCATCTTTATTGTATGCATTTGTCTCGGAGTTATTTGATGAGACGTAACCGAGAAAAAAGTCTGTTTTTAGAACTTATGATGAATGCTCTACTTAAATGTATTCTAATATATATATATATATATATATATATATATATATATATATATATATATATATATAAGTTAAATAAATTGACCGACCGTAGTTGGAAGCGACCAGAAGGTGCCCTTTTCATTAGCTACTACATCGTGGTGTAGGGGTGAGCATTACTCCATTCCCTGGATTGCTCCACTTTACCCTTGATACATAACTTAAAAAGCTGAGTGTTAAGCAAGAAGGTATAAAGTAACATTTTTGAGTCTCGACCTGTAATTAAACCCCGGTCTCCTGGGCCATTAGCGAGCAGTGACACTGTTTAACCCATGGTTTGGGGAATAAAGTGTTCATATCTTTCCAAAGATATTAGTCCAAAAGTAAATATAATACCGTGACCGGAAATCGAACTCGCTTATTTCGAGACCAGAGTCTAATACTTTACTGCTTACGCTATGGGGGCTCCCCGAACACTTTGATGACTGTTCTTGTTTTAGGATAAAAAAGTGAGTTTGGTATATCATATGTGTAACCAAGTCAGGGTGGTCTCTTTTCTTCTGGTCTTACTAAAATATGATTTTCTTTCTTTTGATATAGGTTTTATTTGGTAGAGCTTTTTTGTGGATATTTTAGTTCCATAATTGTTGTCAATGTTTTGTCAATTTTAAGTTATAGGTCGGTGTATATTTTTTTGTGTTTTCATCGAGTTCAGATTAAGCTACTAATCCGTCTTTTTAATTTCCTTGGATTCCTTTATGGCTTGGTTTCTAATATAAAATGATCTTTTGGGTATGGCTTGTGGAGTTTAATTTGATTAGGAGATTGACTTTTTTTTTCAAATAGACCGCTTAACTTCTTGTTATTACATGATAAGAGAACATAACAACCAAGCCCAAAAGCAGGACATGACCGGGAAGGACTGGGTGGTAAAGAATTGTGGAAGAAATTTTACCAAATTGTATATACGTAAATCAGAATCGGTACCAGAAAATGAAACGTAAAAAATTTAGAGGAATTTTAAGATAGAAACGGATCACCTAACCCCGGCCAGACGACCAAACATTGAGTAAATTAACAAGAAATAAAAGAACTTACTAGTAGATTTTGCCGTTCCAGTGTGAAAATACAAGAAAACCAAATGACTGACAGATACTTGGAACTATCCAGAGAACAAAAAACAAAACAAAACAAAACCTAAGAAAGATGGTGATACTAACTGTAAACAGTGTGCTTGGAACGATCTCTGAAGGTTAAGAAAAAAACTGGTTTGGTTGCATATCAAACATTGTCGTTCATTTAATGCCAAATCCTCTTTATAAGTAAATTCGGCGACCGTAGTCGAAGGCTACTCGAAAGTTCCCTTTTTAGTTGCTACTACACAGAGTTATAGGGAGTGCGCTACTCCTTTTCCTGGATTGATCCACTTTACCTTTCCTTTGACACGTACCTTATAATGTTGAGTATTAATCAAGGAGGGATCAAGTACCACTTTTTGAGTCTTTGTTATTACTCTACCGGAGATTGAACCCTGGTCTCTTAAGGCCATTGGCGAACACTCAACCACTAAACCAATGGGCCGGTCAAAATTTTCTTTAGACATGTATAATAAATATACATAACTTGGTTTAGTTTTATGGCATATAAACCATTGTAGGTCATTTAATGCCAAATCCATTATATGTATATAGTCATTCACAGACAGATCTGTTTCATTCTATCAGAACTCATCAGTGTGGCCAGACATACTAGATTCCCGTAGCTAGGATCGAAACCCACTTGACTCAAACGCCAATGCAAGACTCTACTCCTCAGCCACAAGGAAACCAGCTGCAGCGAAGTAAATTTTAAACGGTTAGGAATCACAATTACTATTGTTTACATACATCCACTTAACGGCTAAGGAGAGCTCAATTCATATATATATATGAAGAGCCTTGCATATACGCTAATGGCAACGCGATTACTTCATTCGCTAGAGAGGTCAACCTGAGTGGGGAGGGGAGCATATACATACAGTCATCCACACACACACACACACACACATATATATATATATATATATATATATATATATGATTTGCTTTGGTACAGTATTGTAGGTTGTTTATTGCCAAATCCTCTTAATGTATATATATCAAATATACGATGAACATACGATAAGTTTCACGACATTTTTCGTACGGGTATTTGAAATTATCGTAGACTCTTGAAAATTTAGTATGTTATGGCTATACATCTCATAAGATGACTGGCCAATTTTTATGATTTTAGGTAGAAATGAACAGCTACAGCACCAATTGGAATACACCCTACTAAATCCTGGACGTGAGGACACTTTACAAGAACGATATGCAGTAAAATTCTGTTTTAAACTAGGAAAAAATGCCATAGAAACGTATGGAATGCTTCAGACTACTTTTAGACCATCTTGCATTAATCGAGCATCAGTTTTTGAATGGCATAAGAGATTCAAGGAAGGCAGGGAGTCTGTGAGGGATGATGAGAGGTGTGGGAGGAGTAAGGAAGTCAATACACCACAGTTGATTAGCCAAAGTTTTAGGGTTAGGGTTACTATATTAAGGTTTTAAGGGAGATCAGGATAAGAATACGTCGGAAGAGGCCAGTTCTCTTCAAATCGGGTCAGTGGCATTTCCACAAGGACAATACACCAGTCCACAACTCCATCAATGTCACAGACTATTTGACTAAGATGGGCATCAAGACAGTTCCTCACCCTCCCTATAGTCCAAACCTTGCTCCCTGTGACTTTTGGTTATTCCCTAATCTCAGAGGTTGTTGTTATGAGACAATTGAGGAGATAAAAGAGGCTGTGACGAAGGTCATTGACACTCTCACATAAGAGGACTTCCATGGGGCCTTCCAGAAGTTGTTGCAGCCGGAGGAGATTACTTCGAAGGGGACTAGAGTTTCATGTGTGTACTATCAATAAAAGTGCCCATACGAAAAAAGTCAGGAAACTTATCGTATGCACCTCGTATATGATTTGGTTTGGTTGGGATTATGGCATATGGCACTAGCACTGGCACTGGTTGGGATTATGGCATATGGCACTGTAGGTCATTTAATGCCAAATCCTTTTTGTACATACATCTAATATATGATTTCTAAATACATATTCAAGATAACATTTAAAGCAAGCCTGCGTCCTTTATTTATTTATTTATTTATTTATTTATTTTGCACAGTTAAATTGTTTTACTTAACTTTAAACAATTCATTTTAGCATAAGTACAGTCTTTTGTTTACAGTTAGCCATTGGTTTAAATACAGGTTGTTGTTTACACATCAATGAGCAAACAGTTCTATTTCAAGCAATTCTGTTTAGCATAAGTACACAGATTTTTTTTTACATCTAGTAAAATATAACAACAGTTATTTTCAAACAATTCAGTTCAACATAATTACACAGTTTAGTTCTATTTGATCCATAGATAAGAACCTATCAGGAGATACTACAGCGGGCCACAGTGGACTTGGGAGTGATGGGAATGAAAGGTATTCTGCGTTACCCAAAGCTCTAGCATAACTGAAGCCTCACTTTCAGATTGTTTAGTATCATATCCAGTACATTCGTTAGAGGAGCTTTACACCTCTGCAGAGATGTCAGTTTATTGTTCAGCTCCAGCCAACTAGGCAAGAAAAAAATGGAAAAAATAGAAATCTGAAAAATGATCGAGACTATCAAGACCACAGCATATTTAAGACCGTATATAATACTGAGAAGAGTCCTGGAGACCCGCAGGAAGTTGCTGTCAGTCATACCCAAGTGAAAGACCCCCAGCTAATGCTGGTATGAATATTCACAAAGAGCTAAATGTTAATAACACTGATAGAATATAAACAAAGGCATGATAAAATACGACATTACATTCATTGAAAAGAATTTAAATACAATGGGATATTGGATTGCCATAAATGGAATAAACACAACAAGAACCAATAATAGTTACAAAAGAAACTACTATTTACTGAAAATTGGCTTTATATTTCCAGATTTTTAGTTTCGGTTTGGTTTGGTTTCTTTGGTTTTATGGCATGTCAACCTTTGTAGGTTATTTTACGCCAAATCCATTTTTATGTGAATAATCTGTTCTATTTAAAATAGTTCAGTTTAGCATAAGTACACCGTTTAATTGTCAAAAACATTTCCATTTCAAACTATTCAAGCAGTTATATGTAATAATTCAGTTAAGTGTAAATACAGTTTTAATGTCGAAAAACAGTTCTATTTGAAATAATTCAGTTAAGCATAAGCACGCAGTTTAAGTGTAAGTAGGGTTTAATTGTCAAAAACGTTTCTATTTCAAGCTATTCAGTTTACTCAATTCATTTTAGCATAAGTATGCTGTTAGTTCTATTTAACTCATAGATAGGGCCCTATCAGGTGCTACCACTCCGGGCCAGAGTGGACCTGGGAGCGATGGCAATAAAGGGGTACTCCGCATTCCCCAAAGCTCCAGCATTGCTGGAACCTCACCATCAGAGTGTTTAGTGTCATATCCAGGACACTCGTTAGGGGTGTCTTACCCCTCTGCAGAGAAGCAGTCGGTTTATTCTACAACCCCAGCCAACTGGGCAAATTTTTAGTTTCGTGCAATTGACGGACCTTTCATTCAGAAAAAGTGCAGTGTTTATTATGTCGTTCTTTCGATCATCACTCTTTCGATCCTATATAGACTGTCTTCCGTCTGTTATAAGGTTTTACTTTGTGTTGGTAAAGTAGATTTTTAATTAAGCATATACTTTCTAATCCTATTTAGCAACCCCTGCGCTCGGGTAGGATATGACACAGGGTCATAGTATTCCTAAAGGTATTAGTGCAATGTGAAATGCAATAATTCTCGTCCATCATTTGAACTCGTGTCGCCGTGTCCATTTCCTACAACGATAACCATTACACCACGGGCACATCCTTTTTACTAACCCCTCTGCTTGGGCAAGATATGACACAAGGTCAATTTTTTTAAGCGGAGTTTAACAGGTTTTTGAATTCAGAGTTTTTCCTCTCCTAGATTAGTTGCCTAACCAAGTCTGAAGAACCTAGTCTGCCCTACTATTTACCCATAGCTGGAGGGAGAATAATTGGATTCATACCTTTCCCAAGGGTATTAGTGCTATGTGAAAATGCAATCAGTCTCATCCAGGATTTGAACTCGTGTCGCCGTGTCCATTTCCTACGACGATAACCATTACACCACGGGCACATCCTTTTTACTAACCCCTCTGCTTGGGCAAGATATGACACAAGGTCAATTTTTTTAAGCGGAGTTTAACAGGTTTTTGAATTCAGAGTTTTTCCTCTCCTAGATTAGTTGCCTAACCAAGGCTGAAGAACCTAGTCTGCCCTACTATTTACCCATAGCTGGAGGGAGAATAATTGGATTCATACCTTTCCCAAGGGTATTAGTGCTATGTGAAAATGCAATCAGTCTCGTCCAGGATTTGAACTCGTGTCGCCGTGTCCATTTCCTACGACAATAACCATTACACCATATACTTTCTAATAGACACTCATTTAATCTATAGTTTCACTGATGGCTCAGTTTATTATTTTGGTCTTGCTTAGTAATTCTTATATATTTTCTGATTGTGCCTTTGAATATTTTTATGCATGACATTTTTATTGAATATTTCGTGTGATTAATTCTATAGTTGGCGGGAAATATTTATCAATAAAAGTAAGTAAAGTTCTCTCCCTTTAGTCGAGGGTGACCCGAAGCCTCCCCTTTCGATACCAAGGTGTAGAGGAGGGCGCTACTCTTTTCCCTGGATTTCTCCACTTTACCCTTGATCCGTACCTTATAATGCTGAGTGTTAAGCAAGGAGGCATAAAGTACCATTTTTAAAGTCTTTGGTATGACTCAACCTGGGATTGAACCCAGGTCTCCCGGGCCATTGGCGAACACTCTAACCATTATGCCAATGTCCGGTTTAAACCGAACATTTATCAATACAATTAATTTTTTTTTGTTTTTACAGTGGTATTGAACCGGATTATGCCTCTACTTCCAGGAAGCATTTTATTGAATATATATATATATATAGTTCAAGATGTATTGGTCCACAAATAGATTTATTTCTTTTCAAGAATTATTCTTTAAAAGATCTAATCTCTTTGTGTACCGATTCATTTTGAAATATTTGATTTTTTTCTCTCTTTTGACCAAAAAAAAAAAAAAAAGAAAATTTGCTGAAAGAAGAAAACGGAAATTCATAATTCCCAGTCTGAAGTCGACCTAGGATAGATTCTACCAGGAATTTTTGTAGTATCATATCTTAGATAATTTCATTCATATTGATCGAAACGCGTCGGTGGTCATAAAAAATATCTATAAATAAATTTTCTCATCCATTCACATGGATTTATTAAAAATCTTTCTGTTTTCTTTTTTACAACATATCTGTCTGTTGAAACTTCATATCTTACTCAAATATATATATATATATATATATATATATATATATATATATATATGGGGGGTATATGTGTGTTTTTATACACTGACAGACTGTTGTATCACAATTCTTCTGTGTGTCTAGACACACGAGACACTTCCAGCTGGTATTGAAACCCGGCTAATCGGATATCTTACCCATTTCTGGCGATGACATAAGTGAATATAGCTTACAGTATATATATATATATATATATATATATATACAAATGAAAGAAAAATTTCCAGAAAATGTTTCTTTTTATATATATATATATATATATATTGTAAACCATATTTGCTGATCTCATCCCCAGAATAAGTGTCAATGTCATCTGAAGAGGCGAAGATAATAATTTTCGTCGAAATAAATTTATAATAGCACTTTAATCGTGTGAGTTTTCTTCCAGATATAATATATACACTCTGTATGTGAGTTTTCTTATATACATATATATAGGCATATAAAATAATAGCCATACATCGAGCTCTCCCGTTGATTTATATAGAATACCCCGTATTTCACGCCCATAGCCGGTGGACAATAACCGGATATATATATATATATATATATATATTAAGTAAAGTTGGTGACCGTAGTCGAAGGTGACCCGAAGTTTCCCTTTTCAATAGCTACAACACAGAGGTGTAGAGGAGAGTGCTACTCCTTTCCCTGGATTGCTCCACTTTACACTTGATCTGTACATTATAATGTGATGTGTTAAAGATGGAAGAACGCTCTACCAACTAGGAGCACAAATATTTTATTGTTCTGTGACACATAAGAAAAAACATTGCCAATCCTCGCTATCAGTTAGTTTATTACAGGGGCACTTCTAAGAGGACACAGGCATTCCGGTCGAATTCAATCTTCATTTTAACATTTAAAAGCATAATTTTACGTATCCAAAAATAAAAAATAAAATAAAAAATTTTTTTAGTAAAATGGATAATCCACTGTCTCATAAAAATAGGACTTAAAGATCTCGGCAAAACCGAATTCAAGAAGGAGACCATAAAGTCAGGCATAGCAGATCATTTATGGAGGGAGCAGTGTCGTCATTTTCTCCTCGAAAATAAAATCAATATAACTGATTCGGAACAAACTAGAAAATACGGAAGCCAAAGGAATCAGCATACATGGTATTATGAGAAATCTTATCAGTAAACCCAGTCTGGTGTTTAATCCCATATGAGAAGCACGGAATAAAATAAAAACTGAAAAGATTGTCAAAATTACCACTACACAACGTAGTCTAGCAGAACAGATTACGGAATTACAAAGATGTCTTCGAAATAAGCTTCTAGCAACAGACATGAAGCCGTAAAACTAAAAGAAGGTGTTGAAAAAAGATGCAATGGAAGAAGATGGCATCAGGTCAGCGTGACATGAACCAGAACCCGATTCTAAATGCAATATTCTCGGTTGACTTGGAAGGTTGTCGCTCGATCCCCGACAAATAACTCATAAACTTCGATACCCGTATGTTGCTATGGTAAAGGAATGAGGACGTTCCTATTATTCGTGTTACAGGCAAGGGGGTTTACATTAACCTATTTTAAATTCCTTTGTATTATTACTACTATACATTTATTCTTACTACGATAAATTTATTCATTCAGACTATGCTCCTTGTTTTTGTGACGTTTATAACAATATTTTTGGCACTATACACACCAGCCATTTTTTATGTCTCGATTTCAATATCTCGCTACTATTATACATTGATTCTTTGATACCAACCCTCTTCTTTATTACCATAAGCAAGAAAAGACATTCCTATATACGTGGTGCCTTCAATATGTTTCCAGAAATTTTTCGTCTCGGCATTTAAAATTATAGTAGACTCTTGAACGTTCAGTATGTTATTGCTATACATCTGATGAGATGACTGACCAATTTTAATGATATATAGGAAATGGACACGGTGACACGAATTCAAATCCTGGACGAGACTGATTGCATTTCACATAGCACGAATACCCTTGGGGAAGGTATGAATCCAATAATTCTCCCTCCAGCTATGCGTAAATAGTAGGACAGACTGGGTTCTTCAGCCTTGGTTAGGCAACTAGTCTAGGAGAAGGAAAACTATGAATTCAAACCTGTTAAACTCCGCTTAAAAATTGACCTTGTGTCATATCCTGCCCGAGCGGAGCGGTTGGTAAATAGTATCACCTTGGAATGGCATTTTTGCTCGGGCCTAAGGTAAAAATATAACAAAATGACTAATATTAAACTGTTACTGATAAATAGCTATACTTGAAACCATTTAACTGTGAGCAAACAATTGATTAATAATAAACAGAATTCTTCGTATAAGATTGCAATACTTGAAACCATTCACTGTGTGCAAACAAATGAGCCCAGGCTCGTTTAAAAAGGTTATGGAAAAAATGTGTTTTCAAATCATATATTTAAATTTGACGCAATCGGCTGGGGTGCAAAATACACTGACTGCTTCTCTGCAGAGAGGTGAGTCTCCATCAACAAGTGTCCTGGATATGACAGTAAATACTCCTATCGTGAGGCTCTTGTAATACTGAAGCTTAGGGGAATGCAAAGTACCCTTTCATTACCATTGCTCCCAGGTCCACTCTGACTCGAAGTGGTAGCACCTGATAGGATCCCCTTAAAGGGTTAAATAAAACTAAACTGTGTAATTATGCTAAACTGAATTGTATGAAATAGAACTTAACCATCTCTTGGAATCTAGATGTGTAAAGAGTGTTATAGGCAAGGGAGATAATCCCTTATGTTTAATCGTTGTTTCATTGATTCTTTTTTACTTTTTTCTTGTTTCCGTTGTATTTATAACAATGTTCTGGAGGTCTGGGCAGTGTGGATAAACGGTTCATTGGTATTACTCCCAGATCCACTATGAGCTGGAGTGGTTGTATGTATAAAAGTTTCATCTATAATTCAAGTGTGAGATTATATCTAAAAGGATTTTGAATCAAATTCGGAGTTAGAATGTCAATATTGTAAATATGTCTGTGTTGTAAACCGGAACGAGAGAAAACAACCCTTACTTATCAATATATAATATTCTTTTCTTCTTGTCTTTTATTTCTAAAGGTACGAAATTAGCTCTGTGTGGAGAGAGTCAGGATCGCTAAGATTAAAATCAGTTTGAGATACGTTATCCTTAGAGCACCTTCCTTCTTTGCTCTGCCCCCACGATGCTGGCACAGGACGGACGTTTAATCATCTTCGTACATCTTTCGGGAGATTGTTACAGGTCAATTAAATAACAGAGATCTTTGCCAGGCACTCTTATTTTCTTCTGGGAACATATCCACTTTCGAGTCAGCGAGTCTCGTAACTCTCGACCCGTGGCCGTCTGGCCATCAGCTAGTGCGGCATGATATCTAGTCACTCTCTCTCTCTCTCTCTCTGCTCTCCCCATTCCCCAAGGTCGAAATCTTCCCGGTTCTTCCGAGCTGAAATAGTTAGCAAAAGACTAACAGACCATTGTTAAGGAGTTCGATTCTCACTGAGTGCCCCATTCTTCTGCCCTTCTTTTAAAACTGAATAAATAACTGAATAAATTACTTGTGTTGAGCACCCTCAGCTAAATGTGAATACTAAGGTTCTTCTGTTAAAAGTACAGGGTCTCTGTAGTCAAGACGTTATGGGCTTATTCACTGCTTAGACGAGGGAACACATGATATTTGGTATTTAAGCAACCGAAGCCCTGATTGTATCCCTTGAAGAGAGCAAAACCACTTCAAAAAGGGCTATCCTGGACATGACTCTAAACTGTATCTGATATTGAGGCTTCAGTTCAAGATATCCGGGAAGTATGGACCATCGTAACGGCAATGAAGAGGTAGTCTATATTTCCCGTATCTCCCAGAACTGGAACTTATCGGTTAGAGTTTAGAGTCATGCCGAAGACACTTCTGTTGGGCTATGGTTCAATTTGATCGGTTAGAAAATTATCCGTATCTGATTGGACCCTGAGCAAAATCGAGAAATCGTATAATGGTCAGTTGAAGACACTTGGATACCAAAAAATCGTTTTTATAAAACAAATGGATATGTTAAGTTTCGTTGCTTCTTTTATAGTGGGTTAACTCTTTTAAAAACATTTTAACATCAAGCAACAAGTATGGGACACCCAATGAGAATCAAACTCAGTAACCATGGTCTGCAAACCAAGCCTCGTAAAGTGTCTAGGTTATTTACTAAGCTGACCATAGTAATTTTCGAAGCTCTTTGATTCGTTGTGGCACAAGGCCTAATAAATGGAGCACCCTATGAGACTAAGCTGAAAATAGTTTGTTGGTATTCATTTTGCTTTGTATAGTAAATATCAACGCCATGTCAGTGGGGATAAAAATACACTTACCGTACCCTTGCAGAGGGGTAAGACCACCTCCGAAAAAAAGGGTCCTAGCTATAACATTAAACTGGACCTGATGGTGAGGCTACAGTCCTGGAACTTTAGTAAATGTGGAGCATCCTTTCATTGCCATTACTTCCAGATCCACTCTGACCCGTAGTGGTAATACGTTGTTAGAGTCTCATCTATAAACCAAGGAAAGCTGTTTAAAAATTATTCATATTCGATTGGACTGTGTAAAAAAAATTAACAGCTACACAAAAAATATAAACATAGATGTATAATGAATGTGCGACTGTCAACGGTGGACATAAAATAAACCTTGACGGTTTGACTAGCCGTTAAAATCAGTAAATCAGAAGCAATACTGGGTCCTCCCTTAACCACTGATATCAGTTCTCACATCCTGATTAACAATTTAGAAAGACAAGCAGTGCCTACTAACCCTTTCACCTCTCTTGAGAGTCGGGACTATTAGATATACGAGGAAACCAGTGTAACTTATTATCCGGAAGTAGTCACTAGAAATTTCTCGCTTGAAGAAATTAATAAAAATACCTGACAAAATGAATGACCAAAACGCTAGAGACAGAAGATTAAAACTGTGTAACGCTGCCCGTTTCCTTTTGTTTCTTTAGGGAATGGCTGTCCTCTGGTTTCTAAAGAATTGAAACCATTATTCTCCTGAAACTACACAACTCAACCTTAATTAAGTTAACAAGACCATCTCAAATCCCCTGAAGCAAGAATTTTGTTGGCCATGACGAAAGCGACTTGTAACTTTTGTTTGGTCACCTATGGTTAATTGTGAGAGGGTCGGTGACGTTCCTTGCTCAGTGTTGAGAGCTGACTAAGAAACAAGTGTTACGCTCGTCTGATTCGGAGAAGTTGTAGTTCATTCATTTGTTGGAATGATAGCGTTAATAATCTTGGGTTGTTTTGCAAAGTGCAATGTGAGTCAATTGGTTACTATTCAGTCTATTTCAGTCATTTTCTCTATTTCTATGTCCATCACAAACTTTCAATATATATATATATATATATATATATATATATTGAAAGTTCGTATGTATGTAAACAATAGTAATTGTGATTCATAACCGTTTAAAATTTACTTCGCAGTTAATATCTCCTCGTGGCTGAATGGTTAGAAGCTTTGATTGACGTTTGAGTCAACCGGGTTTCGATCCCAGCTACGGGAAGATACTGTCTAGCCACACTGATGAGTTCTGATAGAACGAAACAGATCTGTCTGTGGATGACTATATATATATATATATATATATATCACCATATTCATTCAGGGAATAAATTAATTATATATATATAAGAATATAAGAGCTTATGTTTTTCACTATCACACTTGGAGGATTTGTTGCCCAGTCGGCTCGAGCAGTAGAATACACCGACTGCACCTCTGCAGAGAGATACGTCCACCCCCAATGAGTGTCCTGATATGACACTAAACAGTCTGATGGTGAGGTCCCAGTGATTCTGGAGCTTTGGGGAATGTAGAGCACCCGTTCATTGCCATTGGTAGTACCTGATAGGGCCCTATCTATGGGTTAAATAGAACAAATAACATACTTATGCTAAACCGATTCGTTTTAATTAGAATTTGAAATTCACCAGCTGTGACAATCAGAAATAGAAATGTTTTTGACAAACTGTATTTACATTTAAACTGCGTCCTTATGCTAAACTAAATTGTTTGAAATGGAACTATTTTTGACATTGAAACTCTACTTACACTAAATTGAATTGTTTAATATAGAACTGTTTTGACATTTAACTGAGTATAAACAATATTTATACTCATACTAAACTTAATTGGTTGAATTAGAACTGTTTGAATAAACTGAATTGCTTGAAATAAAAATGTTTTTGACAAACTGTGCACACATGGTAAACTGAATTGGTTAAAATAGAACTATTTGCATAAAAGATATTTTTGGAATTGAATAACATACAAAGGTTGATATTAAATAAAACACAAACAACCAACCCTCTTGGTGGATTTGTGGCAGACCAAATGCGCAATAATTTGGAGCGTGCTCAATATCAGTGACTGAGCTATCATAAAATAAATAAATAAACTTATATATATTAGTTTTTATACATATCCAGTAGTATGGATGCTTATCTACGACCAAAGGTTTCATGCCTTCTCATTACGAAAATCCGCTGATGATTGTTGTAATAAGTAAGCATAAAACCTGTGGTCGCAAATAAACAACCATGCAATTAAATACGTATAAAAATAATATATATTTATTCATAATTATTACTATACATACGAGCATAACTAAATAAGTTTCCAGACCTTTTTTCGTATGGGCACTTTTATTGATAGTACACACATGAAACACTAGTCCCTTTCGAAGTACTCTCTTCCAGCTGCAATGCACTTGTACCGTTCCAACTACTTCTGGAAGGCCCCATGGCAGAAGTGGCGAGAAGAGAGTCAGGGATATCTGTGCCTACGGCACGACATGATCATGATCATGATGACAAAAAGGATTTGGCATTAAATGACCTACAGTGGTTGATATGCCATAAACCCAACCAAACCAAATCATATACGAGGTGCATACGATAGGTTTCCTGACATTTATCGTATGGGCACTTTCATTGATAGTACACACATGAAACTCTAGTCCCCTTCCAAGTAATCTCCTCCGGCTGCAACAACTTCTGGAAAGTCCCATGGAAGTCCTCTTTTGTGAGCGTGTCAATGACCTTCGACACAGCCTCTTTCATCTCCTCCATTGTCTCATAACGACAGCCTGTGAGCTTAGGGAATAACCAAAAGTCACAGGGAGCTAGGTCTCGACTATAGGGAGGGTGAGGAACTGTCTTGATGCCTATCTTGGTCAAATAGTCTGTGACAAAGATGGAGTTGTGGACTGGTGCATTGTCCTGGTGGAAATGCCACTGACCCGATTTGAAGAGTGCTGGTCAATTCCGACGGAATCTCTTGCTGAATTCCCTTAAAATCTCAACGTAATAATCCTAACCATAACCCTAACCCTTTGGCCAATCAACTCTGGTGTATTTAGTTCCTTACTCCTCTAACACCTCTCATCATACCTCACAGACTCCCTGCCTTCCTTGAATTTCTTATGCCACTCAAAATCTGATGCTCGATTGATGCAAGATGGTCGAAAAGCAGTCTGAAGCATTCAAAACGTTTCTGTGGCATTTTTTCCATGTTTAAAACAGAATTTTATTGCATATTGTTCTTCTAAAGTGTCCTCACGTTCAGATTGCATTTTGGAAATTCACCAACTGTGACAATCAGGATTTAGTAGGGTGTATTCCAATTCCTGCGATAGTTTTTCATTTGAACCTGAAATCATAACAATTAATCAGTCATCTCATAAGATGTATAGCAATAACATATTGAATTTTCAAGAGTCTACGACAATTTTAATGCCTGTACAAAAAGTCTGGAAACTTATTGAAGGCACCACGTATATATACCAAAAGAGAAGCAAGCATGCAATCAAATACGTATAAAAACCAATATATATTGTTGTCGGGGTATGGGAACTGATCTTCAAACTTGAAAGGCAAGTCACTTCAAGTGGGATGGCCCCCTTCTTGTTTGAAACGCATATACTCTGTTTTATTGGCGTTCACGTATAGGCCAATGCTTGCTGCTGCTTGCTTTAGACTATGCTACAAGGATTCAGTTGGACAGGTTTATTTGCGCGAAGCTCTTGATCTTCGCCTGGTATATTTTCTGAGCGATATTGTCAGCTACTTGCTTTTGTTTAGTGTGAAACCATTTTCCTCAATTAGATCTATTGGCATCACAAGTACAGTGAAGGCAGATTGTAATCAGATATAATTTGAAAAAATACGAAAAAGAAAACTTACGATTGTCAGTCCGTGTTTCCATACCACACAATGATTGTGAAATAGCAAAATCTCCTGATAAATTTGTTCGCATTTTCAAACTATATATATATATATATATATATATATATGTGTGTGTGTGTGTGTGTGTGTGTGTGGTCACTATCTAGGCATGTTCAGTTGAAGACCGCGGAGTGTTTTCTCTTTAAGATCTTTAACTGATGACGTTCAAGTCTTTTTGTTATTTTTCATATGTCAAGGTGAGGGCGGTGAAGAAAGTGTCTCATACTAGCCCAAGCGCTTTCAACTATTTGGCTGGTCGTCCTCACGAGTAGTGTTTGAGTGTTTGCAACAGTGACTTGCGGTGAGATTTTATGTTTATTTAGAGTGGGTCTTTATAGTATATATTTAGGGCATTCCGTAAGGTGGAGAAATAGGGTTAGTTATAGAATATGTTTAATATGTTAATACCGGTGATGAATGTTATCTAATTCATAGTGAGTTTTTTTATGGTCATTGCTCCGAGGATTTGTTAGCGGTTTTTATTGGCATTTGTACTTATCATTTGTGTTATAAATTAGGATCTTTCTCATACCTTGTGAAGCACCTCATATATATATAAGTTAGTAAAGTTAGTGACCATAGTCGAGGGTGACCCGAAGGCTCCCTTTTCGATAGCTACTACACCAAGGTGTAGGGGAGGGCGCTACTCCATTCCCAGGATTGCTCCACTTGAACCCTTGAACCGTACCTTATAATGCTGAGTGTTAAGCAAGGTGGTATCAAGTTCCATTTTTAAAGTCTTTGGTATGACTCGACCTGGGATTGAACCCAGGTCTCCCGGGCCATTGGCGAACACCAATACTTTACTCATATATATATATATATATATATATATATATATATATATATATATATAATGTACTTCACAAGGTATCTAAACAGATGGTTTCGTTTCGTTTCGTTGGGTTTCATGGCATATCAACCATTGTTGATTATTTAATGCCAAATCCCTTTTTATTCATATAAATAGTTCATTTTCTTAGTATAAGTACACAGTTTATTTCTATTTGACCCATAGTTAGGACCCCATCAGGTACTACCACTCCGGGCAAAAGTGGACCAGGGAGCGATGGCAATAAAGGTGTCCTCCGTATTCCTCAAAGCTCCAGCATTACTGGAACCTCACAATCAGATTTTTTTAGTGTCATATCAGGACACTCTTGAGGCGGGGGTCTTACCCCTCTGCAGATAAACAGACTGTGTATTCTACAGCCCCTGCGGACTGGGCCACTCGTTGGTGGTGGTGGTGGGGGATCTTACCGCTCAGCAAAAAAGCAGTCAGTGTATTCTACAGCACCACCCCTCCCAGCCGACTGGCCAAATCAACAAACAGACTTCATGAGTTTATACCGTACAAGTCGACTTTTTAAAGCCTGAAATATGCTGTACAAATGTAAGTCTTGTCTTTGCATTTTACAAAGGACTAATACCCTTGACAAAATGTATACATCCAACTATTATCCCTCTAAGCTATGGCTAAATAGTCAGGCCGACTAACCACTTTAATTTTGGTAGGACAACCGGTATAGGAGAAAGAAAAATGTGATTTTAAACCTGTCAAAAAATTGACCTTGAGCTGCATCCTGCTCGTGCAGAGGGGTTGGGTAAATAGATATATACGCTGTCTTTTTAAAGTAATTAGATTATTTTAGATTTTGTACCTGCTCTACGATAATAGGATTGAGCTCGTTTCATACATTTTTATTTTTTGCGTTTTTTTTCTATATACATAGTACCTTCAATAATTTTTCAGACTTTTTTGTACAGGCAATTAAAATTGTTGTAGACTCTTGAAAATTCACTATGTTATTGCTATACATCTTATGAGATGACCAATTCTTATAATTTCACGTTCAAATGAACAGCTACAGCAGCAATTGGAATACACCCAACTAAAGCCTGATTTTCACAGCTGATGAATTTCAAAAATGCAATTTGGACGTGAGGACACTTTAAAAGAACAAAATGCAATAAAATTCTGTCTTAAACATGGAAAAAATGCCACAGAAACGTATTGAATGCTTCAGACTGCTTTTCGACCATCTTTTATGAATCGAGCATCAGTTTTTGAGTGGCATAAGAGGTTCAAGGAAGGCACAGAGGCTGAGGGATGATGAGAGGTGTGGGAGGAGTAAGGAAGTCAGAACACCAGAGTTGATTGGCCAAAGGATTAGGGTTACTATGTTGAGTTTTTAAGGGAGTTCTGGGAGAGACTCTATTGAAAGAGGCCAGCACTCTTCAAATCGGGTCAGTGGCATTTCCACCAGGACAAGGCACCAGTCCACAACTCCATCAATGTCACAGACTATTTGACTAACATAAGCATCAAGACAGTTCCTCAACCTCCCTATAGTCCAGACGTTGCTCCCAATGACTTTTGGTTATTCCCTAAGCTCAGAGGCTGTCGTTATGAGACAATTGAGAAGATGAAAGAGGCTGTGACGAAGGTCATTGACACGCACACACAAGAGGACTTCCATGGGGCCTTCCAGAAGTTGTTGGAACGGTACAAGTGCATTGCAGCTGGAAGAGATTACATCGAAAGGGACTAGAGTTTCATGTGTGTACTATCAATAAAAGTGCCAACACGAAAAAAGTCTGGAAACTTATTTAATGATCCTCGTATATATAAAGTGTGTGTGTATGTGTGTGGGGGTATTTGTTCGAGAAAACTGATACCATTTTCCCAATAATTTACATCTTATGAGATTGGTTTCTTTTTTTAATGGCATATCAAAGTTCGTTGGTTATTTGATGCTAAGCCATCCTTCTACAATAACAGTAATGGTACTATTTAACCCATAGCTGGGAAATTAAGGGGGTTCATACCTTTCCAACGGGTATTTCTCTGAAAGTGAACTGGAGTTCGAACTCGCTTACTACGATTCCGCAGCTCAGCGCTTTAACCATTACACTACGAGGACACTTCGCTCAGTTGAGATGTAACTGCGTTACTACAAAGTATCATCATCATCATAATAATAAAGACTTACTAATAGGAAGGATTCTTTCTCTCTGTCTGTCTGTCTGTCTGTCTGTCTCTCTCTGTCTCTCTCTGTCTCTGTCTCTGTCTCTCTCTCTCTCTCTCTTACTTATCTATCCCTTTCAGCCATCACTCTTAGCTGATTCTTTAGACGGCCTCCAGTGTCCCACACAGAATTGATGAATGTATTGATGACGTCATCTCCTACGTAGTGAAAGATAATGTATCATTTTTTTTTTCTGAAGTAGCCCAAATATACTCAGAGTACATTTTTACCTATCTCATATTGTACTATTGAAAGTAAATCAGACTTCTTCTTCTTCTTCTTCTTCTTCTTCTTCTTCTTCTTCTTCTTCTTCTTCCCTGTCCTCATTTAATCAGTGCTATTCACCTCAGCTCTCCCAACTAATTTTTACACTGATACTTCGTCTTCTCACTTTTACACTGATACTTCATCTTCTCTCTTTAATTTTCTATTTACGAAGATCTCATCAGAGTTTCCTTTCGTTTTCGTAGTCCCTCTTTTGGTTTTTGATTTCTACTCTTCTTCAAACAACCCGCCTAACCCCATTCGCTTCGCTAGCTTGTTTACAATTTGCATAAAAATATAGCCTCACAAACTTTAAATCTCATCTCCCTACCGACCCCATTCGTCTCAAGCCCACGACGGAACGAAATTGTTACATGATTTATACACGTCTTCATATAAAACCCTTGAAAACTCTACCGACATTTTTATTTTTTAACAAAACATAAAAAACCCAATAAAATCGGAACAAAAAAAAACTCGATAATGAAATGATAAAAACAAACTGAAGGAAAAAAAAGAAAGGCAAAAGAAAAATAAAATAAAATAAAGAATAAAAAATACATGCACCAGATAATAAAAAAATTTTTTTAAAAATGTCCACAAATGTAATCAACGGAGGATTTTTTCCGATCGGCAAAGGTCGCTCGTATCAAAAATTACCTGTCAATCATGCTCATGTTAATGGTCGACAGTAGCGACACCTTCTGGCAAAGAGAGACAATCAATCAGCGTCACTAACAAACCGCAGAGGAATGACCTAAAATAAATTAGACAAGTCTCCTTCACCTCTTCTGTCGGACGGACTTCACACTTCACTGCTTCTAATCATGGCGATTAAAATATGGCGGGTGTGTGAATAAAACGGAAAGGAAAGAGGGAGATGTAAGGGGAAGTGACTTTGAATAGAAAGAGTGGTGTAGATGAATGAAAAATACGACTGAGAGCAGGTGAAAGAGGCGACAAGAGTTTAATAACTCACATCATGTAGAACTTGATCAGTATTCCAAAATGGAGAAGAGTATTTTTCTTCTTAGGCAATAAAAGTGATTTTGTATAAAAGAGCGGGAAAAAGGGAAGAGAAAGAAAAGAGAAGTATAAATGCAAAAGGATATCAAAGGATTAAAGGATTTAGATGGATAAAGGATGAAGAAAGAAAGAAAGAAAGAAAGAAATGGTGAAAATCTACAAAAGAGTGTAAGACGGAAATATGTTGAAGAAAGAAAGAAAGAAAGAAAGAAAGAAAGAAAGAAAGAAAATGGTGAAAATATACAAAAGAGTGTAAGACGGAAATATGTTGAAGAAAGAAAGAAAGAAAAAAATGAATGAAAGAAAGAAAGAAAGAAAGAAAGAAAGAAAGAAAGAAAATATGATTATTATAGAAGTCAATGAAATTCCATGTGGTAGAAAGAAAGGCACAAAGAAGAAAAAAGGAAAATATCGCGAAATAAACAAAAACGTAGGTAGTAATTTAAAAAGCTTTTTGCTTAGACGTGGCACAAGGCCATATAAATGAGCACCCAATGAAACTCGAACTCACTGTTGAGGGTTTACTTGTCTGTCTTGCTAACCATTAAACCGTCTGAAACAAAAACGAAGGTAAATAAATGAGATAAAGAAAACATACATACATACATAAAGAAAGAAAGAAAGAAAGAAAGATATAACGATAAAGAAAATTGATAAATCAAAGAAAAAAGGAAGAGTCAAGAAAGAAAGAAAGAAAGAAAGAAAGAAAGAAAGACAGAAAGAAAGAACATTTCGAGAAAAAAAGAAGAAAGAAAGAAAAAGGTGCCGATTCATCAAAATAAGGGTATGGATGAGGGATAAAAAAAGAAAGAAAGAAAGAAAGAAAGAAAAAAAGAAAGAAAGAAAGAAAGAAAGAATGAAAGAAAGAAAGAAAGAAAGAAGGAACGAAAGAAAGAAAATGAAAAAATAGTGATGACGAAAAACGAAAAAAGAAAAAGAGAAATAAAGAAATAAAGGAAAAAGAAAAAAAGAAAGAAATAAAAAAAGATATAACATTAGAGAAAATTGATAAATCAAAGAAAAAAGAAAGAGTCGAAAAGAAAGAAAGAAAGAAATAAAGAAAGAAAGAAGATAACGATTTAAATAATTCATAGAACAAAAAAAAAAGCAATTAAAAAATTCATGAAAGTTGACGAAGCAAAGCTAGAATCAGAGATGAAGAATAAATAATGAAACGAAAATTTATAGAAAGACAGAAGGTGAATTAAGAATAAGTAACATTAATTCATATTCAAATTCCTCTAACAGAGAAGCATCTATTTTTCATGTAAATAAATTTCATTTTCTGTTTCCTCACAAAGGATAGTACAAGAGGAATGAATGAGTGTGGGAATTTTCCATTGTCTTTTTATGTTTCGGGTCCAAACGATTTCCAACAGTCCCTGGCTATTACCAAAGATCACCTTGATTTAACAACGGATTTCAGATCTTAGCATCTTAGTCCCTAAACACTGTTAGCTTTTCAGTTGGTCTGAAGAGAACATCAGGCCACATTCTTTTTCTTGACAATGGTGAGAAAATGTGTGAAAGCGTTTCGTCCGAAAGGGAAAAAAATGGAGGGTGTTCTTACACTCCTATAAATCTTATATGTATTTATTTGTCTACGGTGAGAATAAAGAACAGTCGAATAAAAAGAATATGACTCTTCCTTGTCCACTACATTCAATAAGGGATATATATATATATATATATATATATATAGTACAATTTGATGGAGACTCAAACTCGGTTAAACATCCCACATTTGCTATTCTGTAACTTCGAGAGAAGTATGTAAATAGTCATCTGACGAGACTGAGAGTATAGTTATATTCTCCGCCGAAATAAATTTATTATGAGGACTTAACCGAGTTTGAGTCTCCATCAAATTGTACTATATACGCTCTGAATGTGAATTTTGTTATACACCAGCGAATAAATAGGGAACTAACAATAGCCATAGATTGAGCACTCTCATAGATTTATATGATTTTCCACATATATTCTATGTAAAGAATAATCCACACCCACTGTTTTTGGACGCTGACTGGATGTTTTAAAAATCATAAATATATATATATATATATATATATACATATATATATATGTGGATGACTATAGAGATATACTCCCCTACGCGCCGTAGGGTTGAGTTCTCTGGCGAATGGAGTAATCGCGTTGCCATTAGCGTTTATTGCAAGCCTCTTCATATATGAATTGAGGTCTCGATAGCCGTTAAACGGATGTATGTAAACAATAGTAATTGTGATTTATAACCGTTTAAAATTTATTTCGATGCTACTGGCTCCTCGTGGCTGATTGGTTAGAAGCTTGTATTGGCGTTTGAGTCAACCGGGTTTCGATCTCAGCTACGGGAAGCTAATATGTCTAGCCACACTGATGAGTTCTGATAGAACGAAACAGATCTGTCTGTGGATGACTATATATATATATATATAAACTATAAACCCTGACAGTGTGAAAAAAAAAATGATACAATTTGCAAATAAAAATTTCTACAAACTGATATCTGGTGGGGGGGAATTCAATAAATAAAGAAAAGACTAAGGGCACCCGCACTATTTGAAAATAATCCAATCGTGCTGCAATGCGATGTCAAGCCAAAAGAAAAAAAACACCGGCAGAACCAACGAAGCTAAACGTAGAAAGTGCTCGATACATTAAAGTAAAGTTGTCTCCCTTTAGTCGAGGGTAACCCGAAGGTTCCCTTTTCGAGGTGTAGGGGAAGGTGTGACTCCTCTGCCTGGATTGCTCCACTTTACCCTTGATCTATTCTTTATAATGCTGAGTGTTAGGCAAGGTAGCATCAAGTACCATTTTTCGGTCTTTGGTATGAGTCGACTTGAGATTGAACCCAGGTCTCTCGGGCCATTAGCGAACACTCTAACCATTATGCCAAGAAAGTCTACCGAGTCAGACCAATCTACTTAGGTTTTACCTGCTAGATCTTTAGAAAAGTCTGACTAAGGCAGATTCTTCTTGAAGATCCAGTCGGTGAAACCTTAGTAGATTAGTCTGACTCTGTAGGCTGTATTACTTTATATATATATATATATACTTTAAGAAAAACAACAAACCGGTCACATAGGATTATAAATTTATTTCCATCCTGTTACACATTTTTGAAATTTCCAAAAACACGAAAAAAAATTAACAGAACTTCTTCAGATCTTTTAGATAAAAAAAACTAGAATAGACACAGAAAAGTGGGAGGGGATAGAAGAGGGGGGAAGAGTTATCTTCTCATTAAGCCCACTTCCGTTTTAAATTTTAATTTCGGTTAGAAATGTAGTAATTTTTTTTTTTTTTTAAATTACATTTTTACCTAAATTACAGATTTTTTTATTGAATTAGATTTAAACTTTACCAGGAAAATTTAAATACCCAACTCCGGTTTAACTGGACCAAAGAATACTATATATATATATATATATATATATATTAAAATGAATAGGCCTGCCGGTAAATTTAGAATTTTAGATTTTATTTTTTATACTTTTGCTCTATACTTTATCGTTGTCTTCAGAAGGCAAATAAAATATTCACTTTCCTTTCATTGGACCAACAAAAAAGATATTATATAGTAGTGTCTCAACTTACACAAGTAAAAAGTAGGGCACCAGTCTGAAAAATCACAACCAAAATAGTTTTCTAGTTTTCTTGTTGACTAGTTTTCTTCTTCGAGTATGGCTTTGGCATTAAATAACCTACGAAGGTTGATATGACATTAAGCAAAGAAACCAACGAAAATCTGTAAGGAAGGGAATATAATTGGCCACATTCTGTCCCACTGACCTATTACGTATGAAAACATGCTAACAGGGGAAGTTCCTGTTGTGTAGTGGTTGTGAATTTGGACTGTGACATTGTTGTATATACGAGTATCATTAAATAAGTTTCCAGACTTTTTTCGTATGGGCACTTTTATTGATAGTACACACATGAAACTCTAGCCCCCTTCGAAGTAATCTCCTCCGGCTGCAATGTACTTGTTCTACCGTTCCAACAACTTCTGGAAGGCCCCATGGAAGTCCTCTGGCGTGAGTGTGTCAATGACCTTCGTCACAGCCTCTTTCATCTCAATTGTCTCATAACGATAACCTCTGAACTTAGGGAATAACCAAGAGTCACCGGGAGCAACTGTAATATAATGGCCGAGGGATTTCGTTTTATAAATCTTGCCTTTGGGTTTAGTTAGGCTGAGAACCTTTCGGCTCAGTACATGGGTTAGTTAGGTGCAAACTTGAGCACAGGTGTTGACGCGCGTGCGGGGAGGATGTGTCGTTCACAGATGTCAAAATAAAAATTCCAGAGAGAGGATATGACCAGGGATGTGAATGACGTCATGCACCGGAAGAATGCGGAGGATTTTGGGATATTTGTCAGTAGTTGAGAACTAGACTCCGAACGGGAAGGGTCGACTTTCGAGGCTCGCTGTGGCCAGACGAATTTGTGCGCTACGGGCGCTGCATGTGATAGGGGGCAGATGGAAAAGTCATCATAGAAAGATTGTGCATCTCTCTTCCTTGTGTCGAAACCTTTAACTCAAAGGTAATAAAAAGTGTCGTACCTGAACTAAGAAGTCGTTACGTGTTTTTCGTGTTTCGGGATTCCTATGTTCTATGTATATGTTATGAACATTTCACGTTTCACATATCCGTATCTGGCTATGGTACACAACGTCTGGACTATAGGGAGGGTAAGGAACTGTCTTGATGCCCCTTTTGGTCAAATAGTCTGTGACAAGGATGGAGTTGTGGATTGGTGCATTGTCCTGGTGGAAATGCCACTGATCCGATTTGAAGAGAGCTGGCCTCTTCCAACGGAATCTCTTCCTGAACTCTCTTAAAACCTCAACATTGTATTTCTTGTTGACTGTCTGTCCAGTGGGAACCCAGTGCGTAGATCATGCCAGTGCTGTCAAAAAAGAGATCATCAAAAGTTTGTGGGTGGATTTGCTCTGGCTGGCCTTCTTGGGTCTAGGAAAGCCAGCATGCTTCCACTGGGAACTCTGTCTCTTGGTCTTTGGGTCATAGCAGTAGATCCAGCTTTCATCGCATTGCATTGTAGAATACACTGACTGCACCTCTGCAGAGGGGTAAGAACCACCCCCTCACGGGTGTCCTGATATGACACTAAACAGTCTGATGGTGAGGTTCCAGCAGCGCTGGAGATTTGGGGAATGTGGAGTACCCATTCATTGCCATTACTCCCAGGTCCATTCTGGCCCGGAGTGGTAGCACCTGATAGGGCCCTATCTATAGGTTAAATTGAACTAACAGCATACTAATGCTAAACTGAATTGTTTGAGTAAACTGAATAGCTTGAAATAGAAAAATTTTTGACAATTAAACCGTACTTACATTTAAACTGTGTGCTTATGCTTAACTGAATCATTTGAAATAGAACTGTTTTTCGACATTAAAACTGTATTTACACTTAACTGAATTGTTACATATAACGGCTTGAATAGTTTGAAATAGAAATGTTTTTGACAATTAAACTGTACTTATTTATAACCTGAATTATTTTAAATAGAACAGATTATTTACATAAAAATGGATTTAGCGTAAAATACCCAACAAAGGTTGATATGCCATAAAACCCAACAAACCGAACGAAACCAAAAAAAGGCTGGAAACTTATTGAATGCACCACATAAGTTCGAAACCCCGTAAAGCTGTTACATTCACTTTCAGACTAATACCTTTCAGAAAAAAGTATAAACTTACAAAAAAAACTTTGGTAAATATTAGTGTATGTTTAATCAGAAACGAATTTAAAGACTTAAATGGTATAATTGGTTGGATGGTTTGAAATATAATTTCAAGGAAAGCAAATATATTAAAAATATATAAGCTTCTGATAAGCCCTCATATAGACCATATTTCTCACGTTTTGTCAATACATAAAATTTGGGTGTGATATTTATATTGGAAGGTATTCAAAAAATTAGTTTGTTTGGGATTTATAGCATATCAACCTTAGAAGGTTACTTAATGTCAAATCCATTATTTATACAAATAAACAGTTCGAATTCAACTAATTCAGTTTAGTGTAAGTACACAGTTTAAGTGTTAAAAACAGTTCTATTTTAAACTATTCAGTTTAGTCAAACAGTTCTGCTTTTTAAAAAATCAGTTTAGCATAAGTACACAATGTAATGGTCAAAAACACTTCTATTTCAAGCTATTCAGTTTAGTCAAGCAGTTCTATTTCAAACAATTCAGTTTAGCATAAGTACACAATGTAATTGTCAAAAACATTTCTATTTCAAACAATTCAGTTTAGTATAAGAATAGTTTTGTTTGCATTCACTTAATTGGCAAAACAGTTCTATTTCAGACAATTTATTTAAGCGTAAGTACATTTTCAATGTCAAAAACAGTCCTATTTCGAACAATAAAGTTTAGCATACCATTTCCAAGTTTGGCATTACATTTCAAAAAATTCAGTTTAGCATAAGTACACTGTCTAAATGTCAAAACATTTCTATTTCAAGCAATTCAGTTTTGCATAAATACGCACTTTAAATGTCAAAATATTTCTATTTCAAACATTTCAGTTTAGCATAAGTATGCAGTTTAGTTCTATTTGACCCATAGATAGAACCCTATCTGGTGCTACCACTCCAGTCCACAGTGGACCTTGGAGCGATGGCAATGAAGGTGTACTCCGCATTCCCCCAAAGCTCCAGCATTACTGGAGCCTCACCATCAGATTGTTTAGTGTCATATCTTGGACACTCGTTGGGGTGGGGCTTACCCCTTTGCGGAGAAGCAGTCGGTGTATTCTACAGCCCCAACCGACTGTGCAAGCATTGAAAGAAGATTGAAAATATCTAATAAAACAAGTAGATGATTACTTTGACAAGGAGAGATAAGAGAAATTACGATTAACTTTTTTACTAGAAGAAAGAATGGGAAGTGTTTTGATTATGGGAGACTTTTTTCTTTTTCTTTTCTTTTCTTTTCTTTTCTTTTTTTTTTCTTTTTTTGATATTCCTCCTCGAACAAGAAATTGACTGTCGAGGCAGATTTCAAAAGCCAATTTTGCTCATAGAGTAATATATTTTTATAACAAATTGCCTAATCAGATAAAAAATCAATATTATTTAAAAAGAGATTAAATTGGATGATTTGAGAAATTATGGCCAGAAAAATAATTAAGAGGACATTTTGGGGAAATATTGAATGAATTATGTAACAGTATTTGGTCTGTATATATATTGTATTTGGAACATATCATCATCATGTCGTGCCGCCTGCACGGATATCCATGACCCTCTCTCGCCACTTTTCTCTATCATTCATCGCCTCCGGCAGGTCTTCACATAGCTGCTGTATGTATGATCGAGCTGGTCGTCCTGCCTTTGCTCGGCCATAAGTGGGGGTCCATAGGAGTACATCACTTATGAGCTCGTCTCTACTCCTCCAGCAGTATCCTGCGTGCCTGGTTTGTCTAACTTGGATAATTTTCGTGGTAGTAGGCAGGTGGCCGTATAGTCGGTGCTTTGTGGGGTGTAGCCGCCAGGACTTGTTTAATATTGCTCGCAACATCCTTGTGTAGTTGCCGTCTAGCTTCTTTTCGAGCCGTTTAGTTAGCGTCCAGGTGGTGCATCCATACAGCAGTATCGACACGACCGCTGCCTGGAAGAAACTGCGTTTCATTTTATCGGTCAGGTGTGATTTCCATATGACCGATAGCTTATCGATAGCTGTCCATGCCTTCGTTAGCCGCGTGTCGATCTCTTTTTCAGTTGATGAGACACTGTTTCCTATGATCTTTATAAATATTTTTCTATTAAATTTTGATGTGAGGAGAAGTAAAAAGAGGAGACTCTTATGGAGATCTAAGAAAGAAAGAAATTCAGATCTCATTATAGAAACAGAAAAAAAATGAAGACGGAGACAAACTTTATCTTTTCGATTTGGTTTCTTTGTTTAATACCATATCAACCTTTGTAGGTTATTTAATGCCAAAGCCATTCTCCGAGAACAGTAGTAGTACTATTTAACCCATAGCTGGGAGGATAAGGGGGTTCATACCTTTCCCCAGGGTATGTGCCCGAAAGTGAACGTAATAGCGCGGCTGGAGTACGAACTCGCTTACTACGATTCCGCCGTCCATCGCTTTAACCATTACACCACGAAGACACCCACTATCACTGCGTTTACATATAAAATTTGTTCATTCATTTCACCAACAACGTAATGGCTTTTCTTTCTGTCTATCTGTCTCTGCCTATCTCCCTGTCTATCTCTCTGTCTCTCTCTCTCTATATATATATATAGTGTAATCTGATGGAAACTCAAATTTGGTTAAGTCGTCATTATAAATTTATTTCAGTGGAGAATATTACTATACTCTCCGTCTCGTCAGATGACTTTTTACATGCTTTTCTCGAAATTGTAGAACACCAAATGTGGAATTACAGTTCGCATTTAAAAAATAAAAATAAAAAAAATAAAAAATAAAAATAAAAATAAAAATTATTTAAATTCACAGGCGAGAGCAAAGGAGCTCAAAATATTAGGTGTTAGAAGCATTAAGAAACAGGAGTGGGGTTTCTCTGTAGGTCAACCCATCCTAATTTAGGTACTTGTCGGGTGGTCCCGTGGCAGGTGTGATTTTCTAAACAATCTACGATCGTAGAACAAATGACTATCCCCATATATACTTTACATTTACTCCAAATACATCTGTTAATTATCTCCGCAGTTGTTATCCTAGATATTCCTCTCCGGAATGTGAATTTTGTTATATCTCAGCGAATGAATAAGGGATTAACAATTGCCATATATTGAGCACTCACATTGATTTATATGATATTCCTCATATATTCTATTAAAAAATAACCCACACCCACTGTCTTTGGACGCTTCGCCAATGGTCCGGGAAACCTGGGTATCAATCTCAGGTCGCGTCATACCAAAGACTTTTAAAATGGTACTTGAAACCTCCTTACTTAACACTCAGCAATATAAGCTACTTATCGAGGGTAAAGTAGAGCAATCCAGAGAAAGAAGTAGCGCCCTCCCCTACATCTCGGTGTAGTAGCTATTGAAAAGGGAGTATTCTGGTCGCCCTCGACTACGGTCGTCAACTTTTCTTACTTACTTATATATATATATATATATATGTGTGTGTGTGTGTGTGTGTGTGTGTGTTCTCTTCTCAAATGAATTCGAGCCCCCGAATTCAAATTCAAAGTCAGAATTTATGTCATACACTTTTAAATCTTATCCAACCCAACTTGCCAGTGGAGTCCCCTTGGCACAGTGGCTAACATACCGAGCTGCAACAAAGTTGTAATCGAATTCGAACTCCAGTTGCGCTATGCTCACTTTGGACTCCTATCCTCAAGAAAAGCACGAACTCAATCATCCATACTGTTCCTTCTATCAATTGTTTAATCTTTTTCAACCCCTTCTCCTCTTCATACTCTTAAACCACATTTTCCTCTTCTCCCTTTTCTCCTTTTCTTCTTCTTCTTCTTCTTCTTCTTCTTCTTCTTCTTCTTCTTCTTCTTCTTCTTCTTCTTCTTCTTCTCGGCTATGTATTAAATAGTAACCCTACAATTCTACTATTGGGATGGCTTTGGCATTAAATAACCCACTGGCCCAGTCGGCTGGGGCTGCAGAATACACCAACTGCTTCCCTGCAGATGGGTCGGGCACTTTCAAGAATTTCCGGCATATGACAGTAAACAATTTGATGGTGAGGTCCCAGTAATGCTGGAGCTTTGAGGAATGCGGAGCACCCCTTTATTGCCATCGCTCCCACGTCCCCCCTGGCCTGGAGTGTTATCCCCTGATAGGGCCCTATCGATGGGTTAAATACAACTAAACTGCATACTTGTGCTAAACTGAATTGTTTGATTAAACTTGAAATAGACATGTTTTTGACAATTAAACCGTACTTACATTTAAACCGCGTGCTTACGCTAAACTGAATTATTCTAAATAGATATTATTTTGACATTGAAACTGTATTTACACTAAACTGAATTGTTTAACATAGAACTCTTTTGACATTTAACTGAGTGTAAACAAAATCTGTACTTATACTAAACTGAATTAGCTGAATGAGAACTGCTTGATAAACTTTTTAGCTCGAAATAGAAATGTTTTTCACAATTAAACTGTGCTTACATTTAAACTGCGTGCTTATGCTAAATTGAATTATTTGATATTGAACTGTTTTTGACATTGAAATTGTACTTACACTAAACTGAATTGTTATATATAACTTATTGAATAAAGTGAATAGTTTGAAATAGAAATGTTTTTGGACAAACTGTGTATTCATACTAAACTGAATTTTTTAAAATAGAACTGATTATCTACACAAAAATGGATTTGGCAATAAATAACCTACAAAGGTTGATATGCCATAAAACCAAACCAAACCAAATCTACTAAACTGAACAGGTAAAAAGAGAAATGACTTTACATTTAACAGTGTTTAAACAAAAAACTGTTCTTATGTTAAACTGTATGTGCCCTTGGTGTAATGGTTATCGTCGTAGGATAATTAACACGGCCACGTGAGTTCGAATCCTAGACGATTGCATTTGACGTATCACTAAGACCTATGGGAAAGGTATAAATCCAATTCTTCTCCCTCCAGCTATGAGTAAATAGTAGGACAGACTGGGTTCTTTAGCCTTGGTTTGTGGGGTGTTGCCAAGAGGCAACACCCCACAAAGCAGCAGCTGTACGGACACTTACCACCCATCACGAAAACTATCCAAGTTAGACGAACCAGACATGCAGGACACTGCTAGGGAAGTAGGAACGAACACATAAGTGATGTACTCCTGTGGACCCCTTCAAATGGAAGAGCAAAATAGGACGACCAGCTAGAACTTACATACAGCCGAACTTACATACTGTGCCGATACGGGATGTAGCCCGGAGCTACAGCTAGAACTTACATACAAAATAGGACGACCAGCTAGAACTTACATACAGCCGAACTTACATACTGTGCCGATACGGGATGTAGCCCGGAGGATCTGCCGAAAGCAAGGGACAATAGGGAGGTGTGGCGTGAGAGGGTAAGGAATATCCGTGCTGATAGCGCGACATGATGGTACATATACATATATATGTGTGTGTGTGTGTGTGTGTGTGTGTGTGTGCGTTTGGCTGTGACGTTACTTAATCAACGTTCCATCTTTAACGTATTCTTACATACGTTAAAGATGTAACGTTGATTAAGTAACAAGACAAGGATAAGCACTCGACTCAATAGATAAAGCAAAATAATATCCTGTCCGGTGACCAAAGGTGGCGGTGATTCCAAGAGTGGCAGTTGCCTCCCAACAACCCACACCATGGTATCATTCTTGTTGGTGGCTGACGCAATCGCGCGTTGTATGTAGAAAATTGTATGTACGCGCGTGTATGCGTGTGTATGGAGAGAGAGAGAGAGAGAGAGAGAGGGCTAGAGACGTAAATTTAGGTTGATGCCAAAGCCTCCAGCACTATTTTATGTACGTCGTTTGCAAGAATGGAAAAATTAAAACTATAAAAATGAGTTATCCATGAACTTATGGAAAAATCAGTGTTAAAAAATGTGTATTTTCCTTATCGCAATTTTATTCAGTCAACAAAATTGGACACTTGTAAAATTGATAATATTTTTTAAAAAATTATGATGGCAAAACTAAAATAAAATGAACTGGGAGAGAGATCCTTGTTAAAAATACAAAGTAGTTTATCATGACAAAAGGTCACTCCAGTTATTTGCATAGGTGTCCCAATGCAAAAAGTAACTCACAAATATAAAAAGGAAATAAAAGAATTATAAAAATCTTTCACCTACTGATACACTCACAAAACAGGGAAAGATGTTTCTACTTCTTCCCTCCAGCTAAACAACCTCTGGTACAAACAATACAGTTCGAACAGCATGATCTCTATGGATTTGTTCTTTTATCAGTGAATAATCTTATAAAAGAAAAGACGCAAAACATTGTAGATTAGCTTCCTAATCCAGTCTTGCTTAATCCTGAATTCTTTTTGTGATAATTTACGGCATTCATTTATAATATGATTAAACATTTCACCTCTCTTATCACTTAACATACACTCGCTACTCTTTTGCGTAATATCAATTTGTGCTTTTATATAATTAGTCCTTATAGCATTATTTAGTGTCATTATTATTAAAGAGTCAGTTTCTTTATTTAAGTTTCTCCTTCATTACCATTTCAAGGTCATCTCATGTTAAACGTCCTTCGTCGGTCACTTAGAGTATCCATATAATTGATTTTTCGGCATTTTTTGCTTTCAAGATTTTCTTGTTTTTGTTTTTCTGCTATTGTTCTTTCTGGCTTCTATAATCAATCTATCGTTGCTGTTGTTTATATACTTTTCGAGTCCTCGCATTGCCCTATCCCCGCAGTCCTCAATACTGGTGAGTCCACTTTCTTGAGTGTAAGGCCTTGTGCATAGACCTCAGTTTCCTTGTTCTTTTATCTATATTTCAGAGTTCCCTCTTTGTCTAGTTTAAGAAGGATCCAGAGTATCTTATTATGAAGAGAGCCCAGATATCAATTTGTTTGATAAGATTTTTGTTTCAGATTTTGGTTTTGAAAAGTTTTCTTGTTATTTTTTTTTTGTCTTTTTTTTTAAGTAATTCTTTCTTAATTTTCTTTCATCTCTATTTGATTGTATTCGTTAGTTTCAAATATTCCCATGGATTTCTAGTTTTCTTTTTCTGTGAAACTTCTGAAGCTTTCCCGATTAGACAGATCTATTCCTTCTGTTATTAACGTTTTTCTTATTTTTTTTAAAATATTAGCATAACTCATTTTTCAATCCCTAAATTCCATTTCTATATTTTCGCTGTAGATTCCAATCGTTTTTTTATAATTTATATTTAGAATTATTGTGAATATATTATTGTGAATATAGAATATGATGAATAGCTGTTCAAACTCATAAACCCGCAACCGAATATTTGTAATCACCTCTGAATTCACCAAACTCATCCTTCCCATTAAAAAAATAATTCGAGAAAAAATGAATTTGCTTTTATAGATTACTGATACTTTTCTCATTTAAACCGTATTAAAGTTTAAACGGAAGAAAGATATATGTTTGATACTTTGTTTATTTGCCAACGCGTTTCGACTTCAATCTTTCATATGCCGGAAATTCTTGAAAGAGCCCTAACCATCTGCAGGGAAGCAGTTGGTGTATTCTTTCATCAAAATAATTTTTTTTTTATATCGCAAATGATATACAATGACAAGTTATTCCGAGTGGTAAAGAATCGCGAACGTAGTCAAGGGTGACCAGAAGGCTCCTTTTTCAATAGCTACTACACCGAGGTGTAGGAGAGGCCGCTACTCTTTACACTGGATTGCTCTACTTTAACCTTGATACGTACCTTATATTGCTGAGTGTTAAGCAAGGAGGTATCAAGTACCATTTTTAAGTCTTTGGTATGACTCGAGCTGGGATTGAACCCAGATCTCCCGGACCATTGGCGAACACTTTGAATAGACAGCACACAAGGTAGGTATAGCAGAAAGGCAGGTTTAATCGTACGGGTGTACAAATATAACAAGTAGATAATTAGTAATATTACAATCCACGCGAGGGTAGTATTAAGTCCAAGCAATGGTTGATCACGCGAGTCCCACACCGAAGTTGAGGGTCCTTTACGTAAATTCCTGCGTAGAGTGATCTGTCCGTACTTAAATAATGGTTAGTATTACAACAATTGTTGGGTTACGGGGAAGATGTGTTATTCCCTTGTATCAATTTTAGAATAAGAAATAATTATGATGGATGAATTTAGTTTCAATTAGAAGTCTTCATCAAAGCTTGTAGATATTGCTATGTGAAAAAAAAACCCAGTAATACTCAATTCATATAGCAATGTCAACAAACCCTGATGAAGAATTCCTATTGTATCAAAATTTATCTATCATAATCATTTTTCATTCTAAAATAAGTTTGATAAAATATTTTTGCATTTATAAAAAAAGATTCAAGTCGAAACGCGTTGGAAAATAAGAAAAAAAATAAAACATATATCTTTTATCTGTTTTACTTTTTCTACGTACTATCTGTCGGATTCAACTCATTTCTTCTCACAAACTGTATTAACTGATTATATTTTTTTTAATTTGATATTTAATTAATTCATTTAGGGCAGAATGGAAATTAAATTTGTTTACTAAGTAAATTTGCTTATTAGGTAGAAAGTTTGACAAGCTCTGTTTTAAGGTCAAAAATTTTGCGGTAACCTCTGAAGGGTTCATTAATTATTCTGTGTTCATTGAAGTTACATGTAAGGTATAATTCTATATCCGATAGTCCAACCGTATGGCCACTCATTCAACAAGAAATTAATCATTGGCTATATAATTAAAGATCTAAAATATAATGACAGAAGTAAATTAAATAAATTGTTTCTAAGTATATAATAAAATGACATCATGTCAATGCACACAAAACTGAATATTTGTGTTACAACCAAACAGGCGACATTACCACACTAGACGGATCCTCTCTGAAACTAGTAGACAAATTCACCTACCTAGGAAGTAGCGTCTCATCAACCGAAAAAGACATCGACATCCAAACGTGTTATTATACTTTTTTTTTTTTGTTATGGCATAGAGTCGACGCCGGGAAAAGGTGACAAAAAATCTTTCCTTCCGTCACGCAATAGATAACAACACCGTATCTTCGGGGCGTAAATTTGACAAATTAAATCCAGTGTTCTTTTATACGTCAATCCATTGATTGGATTTTGTGGTGATGTTGTCATTTGCATTTCGTTCTTTATGTCAAGAAAAGACAATAAGAAATGAGAATGAATCTCCATGACAGTTGGGACTCCTCAACTTCGCAAATTAACCCTTTTTGTACAAATCAACGGTCGACTAGGTCGAGCAATGTTCATACTTTGTTTTTGTTGTCGATGTTGTTGCTGGATTTTGTCTTTTGTCTTTTTTTTTAATTGGGAAAAATTTATTCGTTTTTTTTTTCCATAATAATACGCACGCTGATTGGTTTTCGTTGTTAGTAAAAATCTTGAGAAATTCGGTTTTAAAAAAGCCCCACACACCACCAAACAAAGAATTGAAGGAAAAAAATGTCAAACATTACAATGAGCACATTTATGTGGAACCAATAAATTAACTTATCAATACTGCCCAAAGTTTTGCGCATGACTTGTAATAGAACAATTTTAATTTTCGGCTTGTTACATTCCATAGAATTTAAGACCTAGTTGCGTGTCAGCCATTAAGATTACTTCCCTCTCAAAATTGGTACATTAAAAATAAAAAAACCTAATTTTCTTCGAAAGAAAATATGGTGTCATCACTGATAAATACTTTGTGAAAAAGAACGATGAATTGATCGCCTAGTAGGTAAAATCACAACACTAATTTCGTCTCCATTTTAAACGTGATAGCAATTTTTTTCATCTCAAATTTCAAATGAAGCAATTTTTGTCTCAACTTTCAACTCGCTTGAGATTTTTGTTTCTATTTACAGCACGATCGCAATTTTTGTTTCTTTGTTCAAATATTCAAAAAAATTGTTCCAATTTACCATTCGAAAGCAATTTTTGTCCCTTTTTTTTTACATTGGTGGCAATTTGTTTGTGACTATTTTCAACTTGATATAAATTTTTGCCTTTACTTACAACTCAGTTGGAATATTATTTTGTTTCAAATTTTCAACTCGGTGACAATAAATTTGTCTCTATTTTCAAGTTGCTAGCAATTTTCGTTTCTATTTACAACTTGGTAGTAACTTTTTATCTCTATTTTCAATTTGGTTGCAACTTGATAGTCTGTCTTAAACTCGGTAGCAATTTTTAACAATTCGATAGAAATTGTTTGCAAAGAATTAAACTGAAGCAACAGTTTATTTACGACAGTTTATCTACGACAGTTTATTCGCAAAGAATTAAAGCGAAACAGCAGTTCTATTTGACTCAGGGATAGGATCCTATTCACGGGTCCTAGCCTTTGGTGATTGTTCCTAGCGTTCCAATTAGAATCACCAACATCTTCATGTCCCATGCTTTTTTCACCTCTTTGGCAAGATCCAAGTATTTGTGTATCTTTTCGCTTTTTGTTATTTTTAGTCTGTGATCCGCCGAAACAGAAAAATCCCATCGATTATTATTATTATTATTATTATTATTATTATTATTATTATTACTAGTAGTAGTAGTACTACTACTAATTTTTTTTTTACTCTTTTGATAGTTTTTCACACCATCCAAATCCATTGTTATTCAAATAGTCAGTTTTATTTTTTTTTAAATTCAGTTTAGCATGAGTACACAGTTTAATTGTCAATAAGTTCATTTTATGAAAATAGTTCTATTTCAAACAATTCAGTTTAACATAAGTACGCAGTTTAAATGTAAGTACAGTTCAATTGTGAAAAAACATTTCTATTTCAAGCTATTCAGTTTAGTGAAGCAATTCTCATTCAGCTAATTCAGTTTAGTATAAGTACAGAATAGGGTCCTATTCACAGGTTAAATAGAACTGTTTGACAATTTAAAATAAATGTAAACAAACCACTTATGCAAAATTCAATTGTTAGAAATAGAACTTTCTGATCATTTAACTGTATGTAAAGAAATCACTGATGTTTAATTCAACTGTTAGTGATACATTGTAATACTTTGAACTATTCAACTGTGAGAAAACGAATAAGTAACGTTGAATAGAACTATTAATGTTAAATAGCAAATCTTTAAACTCTAATTGGGGGTCTAAATTCAATTATTGGTATTACATAACACTAGTTGGAACCATTTAACTGTGTGCAAATGACTGAATGTATCAAATAGATTCGGTGTCAAATAGCAATACTTGTAACCACTTCACTGTGTGAAAATAAATGATTAGCAGTTAATGGAATTCTTCTTATTTGATAGCAATGCTGGGAACCATTTTACTGTGTGCAAAACGCTCAGTCTCGTTTAAAAAATGTTATCGACAAAATTTGATATGCCATAAAACCAAGCCAAACCAAATATATTTAATATATATGTATAAAGAGAATTTGGCATTAATAACCTACAATGGTTGATATGCCATAAAACCCAACCAAACCAACTCCTATATATTCAATATATATGTATAAAGAGAATTTGGCATTAATAACCTACAATGGTTGATATGCCATAAAACCCAACCCAACCAAATCATATATATTTGATATATATATGCATAAAGAGGATATGGTATGAAATAACCTACAATGGTTGATATGCTATAAAATCCCACCCAACTAAATTTTATATATTTAATATATATGTATAAACAGGATTTGGCACTAAGTAACCTACAAAGGTTGATATAGTTTAAAATCCAATCAAACCAAATCATATATATTTGATATATATGTATAAAGAGGATTTGGTATTAAATAACCTACAATGGTTGATATGCCATAAAACCAACCAATAAGGTGTTTATAAAATACGTATTTTCTTTCAAGAGACGTAAGTATATATGATAGATATTTGTAAAAAAATCTAGAAGTCATTCTCACATTATAATTAAATTCGCTGTTTGCCTGAATGAAACTTATGTAACTCCAAATGGATAAAAATAAAAACTCAATTTCAGATATATACAGAGCGATCCAAAAGTAGATAGACAGCGCATAATAACATTTACACAACACCCTGTCTATTTCCTTCTGCCTCACTATATATTTATATTTATAAAGAAAAAAAATTCCTACATGGCCAAGAACGAGTCTACCAAGTTTTCACTCAACGGCTCTTTAAGATTGCCCCAGCGAAGTGGCTAAGGATAAAATACATTATATTGGTTTAAAAGACCCGTCACCTATACAAAAATTAGCATATTAAAAAAAATAAAAATAAAAAATAAACCTTTATTCGAAAAACCGACCAAAAATTCCCTTTTTTTTCCCTTATTTCATTTTTTCTTTTTCTCCATTCTTTCTACATTAAACAATTTTTATCATTCCTTTTATACACAAGTCCACCAATTTTTTTCCTAGGCCTGCAAATACTAAATACTTCAGGCCTTTGGTTAAGCAATTCCTTTGGTCTATAATATGTAGCAATCATCATCATCATGTCGTGCTGGTAGCACGGATATCGTTCATCGCCCTGGGCAGGTCTTCAGGACAACATCCCGTATCCTCACATAGCTGCTGAATGTATGTTCGTGCTGGTCGTCCTGCTTTTGCACGGCTATGTGTGGGGGTCCATAAAAGTACATCTCTTATGAGTTCGTCCCTGCTTCTCCAGCAGTGTCCTGCATGTCTGGTTCGTCTAACTTGAATAGTTTTCGTGATAGGAGGCAGGCGGGTGTACAGTTGGTGTCTTGTGCGGTGTTGCCGCCAGGACTTGTTCAAGATTGCACGCAGCATTCTTGTGTAATTGCCGTCTAGCTTCTTCTCCAGCCGTTTTATTAGCGTCCATGTAGTGCAGCCATATAGCAGTATCGATGTGACCGCTGCCTGGAAGAAACTGCGTTTCTTTTTATCGGTTAGGTCTGATTTCCATATAATCGATAGCCTATTGATAGCTGTCCATGCTTTCGTTAACCTCGTTTCGATGTCCTTTTCGGTTGATTCGACGCTGCTTCCTAGGTAAGTGAATTTGTCTACTAGTTTAAGAGGGGTTCCTTCTAGAGTGGAGATGTTCCCCGTTTGATTATAGCACATATATTCCGTATGTAGCAATGGTCTATTTTTCCTCCATACATTTTTAGTTTAAAATAATTCTTAACTACATTTGATATGTGCACAATTACAGGTATACTTTGGGTTACATCGTTTCGAGTTAAGTCGTTCTCAATTATAGATTTTGTCAAAAAATATATATAGAAGAATGAAAATCAAGTTTAAGTCATTTTCTTCAACTTTACGTCAGTCCGCCACAAATATTGAAGTTGTTATATCACTAGAAAAGCAGTAAAGTATATAAAATCATCTTACTGTACTATAAATAAGAATAATAGTATATAAAATCATATCAAAATACATACATTTACAGTAAATGTTAATATAATCATCATAAATAAAAGAAGCGCAGTTTCTTCCAGGCAGCGGTTGTATCGATACTGCTATATGGATGCACTACATGGACGTTAACCAAACGGCTGGAGAAGAAACTTGACGGCAACTACACTAGAATGCTGAGAGCAATATTGAACAAGTCCTGGCGACAACACCCCACGAGACGCCAACTGTACGGCCACTTGCCTCCCATCATGAAAACTATCAAAGTTAGACGAGCCAGACACGCCGGACACTGCTGGAGAAGCAAGGACGAGCTCGTAAGTGACACACTCCTATGGACCCCCACATATGGCCAAGCAAAAGCAGGATGACCACCCCGAACTTACATACAGCAGCTATGTGAGGACACAGGATGTAACCCAGAAGACCTGCCGGAGGCGATGAATGATAGGGAGAAGTGGCGAGAGATGGTCAAGGATATCCGTGCTGGCGGCACGACACGATGATGATGATGAAGAGCTCAATATTGGTGTTTTCCATGGTTGTAAAAATATCTACCATTTGGCGTCATTGTGAATAAACAAACTGAATGAAAAGTAAAACGTAAAGTTGGCGACCTGAGTTGAGGGTGACCCGAAGGCTCCCTTTTCAATAGCTACTACACTGAGCTGTAGGGAAGGTTGCTACTCCATTCCCTGGATTGTTCCACTCTACCCTTGATCCTTACCTTATTGTTATAGTCAAGGGGAGGTTAAAATGATAACACGACTCGGAAATGAGTGATAGGAAATATATTGAAGGAAAATAATATATACAAAAACGATAGCTGGAAGAAAACTCTCCACAGCTTTATACAATCATGAACATTACATCCGTTTTGGTGACAGCTCGCCCGAGACTGTGCAGAAGAGAGCTTGGCCTGTATGTCACACATGAGGGCGTGTCCAGAATGCTGAGTGTTAAGCAAGACGGCATCAAGTACCTTTTTTTTTTTGAGTCTTTGGTATGTCTCGACCTGGAATTGAACCACGGTCTCCCGTACCATTGGCGAAAATTTAACATTAATTTGTATATTTTCTACTCTTGCAAAATAATTCTAATAATTCTATTTGTTATTTAACCTTAAAAAATCATTGTATTTTATAGTGTCTTGGAGCAATACACATACACAAATAAAGAGTCCGGGATGCGTAGTAAAGATCGCTAAATTGTAAACATCTACATTTACAAGTATGTACCTACATGTAGCCGTAAATTTAGATTACTTTTTATCTCTACTATATTAAAAATTAATTTTTTTAAATTGATTCTTGTTGACCATATATAATCAAAAATGCATTTATAAATAAGATATAGAACTAGGAATGGTTACTTGAGTCTAAGTCAAGTGACAAGTAAATTCGGAGATAAGTAAATTCGGTTTAAGTCATTTTTCAACTTTAGTTGCCTCTCCTGGAACAAATTACCTATCTAAGGTGAGGGATAGATAGATAGATAGATAGATATATTCATCACTCCAGTCAAACCGGAGTCGGGAATAATTCCGTCAGATAATTTTTATATATTTATTTCCATCCTGCTATGGGTATTGATATGAATCAATAACTCCAAATTTAACAGGAATTCTTCGGATCCAATGGATATAATGAATACCGCCAGAACCTACGTCTAGTTACTTTATGATCCCGACCGGAAACGAAAGAAAAACCGGAAGTGGGCGAAATGGGGAGGAAACTCTTCACCCCTCTTCAACCCCCTCACACCCTTCTCTCCTGTGTCCATTCTGGTGGTATTAGTTATATCCAATGGATCTGAAGAAGTCCTGTTAAATTTGAAGTTATTGATTCATATCAATATGAATTATCATTTCCATCTTGCTATGGCAGAATGGAAATAAATTTATAATCCTATAGTGACCGGATTTTGTTTTTCTTAACAGTATACATATATATATAATGTAATATAATATAATAATAATAATAATAAATGAATATATATATATATATATATATATATATATATAATCCATGGAAAATATTCTGCAACCCTGGGTTTAATAGCTCTATCCTAGATATTGAGCACTCTCCATATTATATTGCACTTGCTTCGACACATACCCACAAAGTGATGTAGTGACAACAAACACTCTTATAATATATATATATATATATATATATATATATATATATTGTCAAGAAATATTTAAACTTGAAAATTAAATCAAAAAGAATCAATCCTTTTTCTTTATGCCGTAATCGCAGCACAAGTGATAAATAAAGCGAGCAAACTAATAGTTGATTTTTGAAAACAAAGTATCCAAAAAATTGCAGAATCAACTGAAAAGACGAAGATCGTAAAAAGACAATCAATTTTTAAAACACTATCAAATCACGAGAAAATTGAGAAGATAACATAAGTTGAAATAATTATTTTATTAAACAATTTATTTTAACCACCGAGGAAAGCTTAAAGTAAACATAAAAAAATAAACTCATAAATGTTCCAAGAAAAAAAAAAAAACTTTTTTCCCCTTGGGAGGAAAAAATTCCCAGGCTTCAATTCTTAACGGCAGACGATTCTACATTTTTTTTAACTCACTCAAGGAACAACAACAACGACAAAAATGAGTATTAAACACCAGAAAAAGTTTTTCTTTTTCTTTCCGGTGGGGAAAAGAACACCAATTTCTTCTTTCTTCTGCAACATAACTCACACTTTTTTTTTCTAAATCTAACGGCCTTACATTTTTTCCCTCGATTTCTTTGAAAAAAAATCTTCGTCTGCGAAAATTCTCGTCTGCCTTCAATCTGATTTTCATTATCTGCGTTCATTCGTTAACGGTTCAAGGGGCCTAAAAACTGCTTTTTAAAACTCAGTGATTGTCTATTTTGATCAAACAAACATTCATAATTAACTTATACTTCCTTCTTCTCCTTTTAACTATTTATAGATTGTTAATTCATCATATAACTTGTCTTTAACACACACACACACACACACACACACACATATATATATATATATATATATATATATAACTGGTCTGCGTTAGATGATGGTTTTCCACTAGAGTTTGAATGACACCAAATCTCCTCAAGTCTCCAGGACTCTTCTCAGTATTCTGGTCAATCTTAATAATGTGTTCTAGATGGTCACTACTGGTCCTCTTATTTACAAATCTTCCGGTCTCTTTACCAATGCTTTGGGGATGGTTCCAAGCGCACCAATTAATGTTGGTTATTATTATTATTAAACCAGCTCATTGGCCTAGTGTGTAGAGTGTTCGCCAATAGTCCGGGAGACCTGGGCTCAATACCAGATCGCGTCATACCAAAGACTTTTAAAATGGTACTTGATACCTCCTTGTTTAACACTCAGCAATATAAGGTACGTGGAGCAATCCAGGGAAAGGAGTAGCGCCTTCCCCTACACCTCGGTGTAGTAGCTATTGAAAAGGGAGCCCTCTGGTCGCCCTCGACCACAGTCGCCAACTTTACTTTACTTTTATTATTATTATTATTATTATTATTATTTCAATCATAATCAAACAAGAGACATCCCCGCACCAAATGGTGATTCCTTGAAACTAGTTGACAAATTCACCAACCTCGGAAGCAGCGTCTCATCTACGGAAAATGACAGCAATACATAACTAGCGAAGACATAATCAGCTAGCGGTAGGTTATCGGTCATATGGAAGTCAGACCTATCTGATAAAACAAGATACAATTTTTTCAATTGTCGTGTCCATACTACTCTATAGATGCACCATGTGGATGCTGACTAAGCGCAAGGAGAAGAAACTTGACAGTAATCGCACAAGAATGCTGCGAGCTATATTGAACAAATCCTAGAAGCAATATCCCGCAAAATAGTAGCTGTACAGCTACCTACCTCCAATCTCTAAAACCATTCAAATCAGACGAACAAGACATGCGTAACACTGCTGGAAAAGTAAAGGCGAGCTCATAAGTAATGTTCTCCAATAGATCTCTTCACATGAACGAGTACGTGTTGAGCGACCAGCTAGAATTTATCTACAAAAGCTCTGTATAGACACAGGATGTCGTCAAGAGGACCTGTTATGTGATTAATGATTTCATCTCTTTTACCACATAATCTACACCCGTTATTCAGTTGTATTATCTATTTTCAATTTAAGATAATTTGTCCTTATGGCGTTGTTTTATGCCGCTATTAGAAGAGATCCAGGTTCTGGGTTTAGGTTTCCCTTTCGTAGCCATATCCAAGTCTTTTCCTGTGAGATTTCGCCAGTTAGTTGCTTAAAATCCAAATACAACTGTTTTTTTTTCCTATTTTCCTTTCCTTATTATTGTTTTCTGTTGTCCGTACTGTTTCTGGTCGCTATAATTAGCTTTTCTTGGCTCTTTTCAATGTTGTTTTCGCTTCTTTGTATTGATGCATCCATTCCATGTTCAATGCTGGCAAGTCCTCATTCTCTTTCTTTTCATGACAAATATAGTTTGTCTATGTCTCTCAGATGAAAAGCCTTGAGCATCGCTCTCAACTTTCATGTCCTCTGGCCCATTTGCTTGAGTTCTTCTATTGTCCATCTTAAAGATGATCCCGAGTATCATACAAAGGATGATGTTTCTGCTATAGAGTAGTTTTCTTGTTTTACAGTGAGGGTGATTTTTTCTTTTTTCTTTTTTTTTTTTCATCACTGCTTGTTGGTGGTGTTTTCTTCCAGTATTTATTAGTACTTGTAATATCACGAAAAGCGACAACAGTGTCCAATTTGTTTAAAGCAATCCCCATAGAAACGCAACAAGACTTATGACCTCAAGTCCAACGCTCTAAACATTGAACGAACATCGGAAGTTAATGTAGTTTTTCCTCGAGCCCCATCCACTTCTATCTCTTAATTTTCTACATGAATTGCTATCCGTGTTTGTCCCGTCGTTCCTACAGTGCACAAACCCGGACTATATTGTGACTGTTCAAATCTGATTCTTCCTGCCACGCATTTCTATCACAAGGAAAAAAGGAAAGATATATATATAGCAGACAGGCGTGCGAAAACTACGATCAATTCTCTCTGTCAAGGTTCTTGCTTGATACACCAAAGTAAGACGTCTCCGCGGAATGATATATGAGTCAGCGACCCCGGCTCAACTATGCTCTAAACACACCTCACTTCAGAAGTAATGTTCTCTGATCTTGTGACAAGGGGAGATAATTAATGGACCTTATTAGCGTGACACCAGTGGGCTACTGCGGTTGACTGGTCGAAGACATCAGGAAACGCATGAAGGAGAGGTCCAATATACGGAGTGAAGGAGATCCTGATATAAAAATTGATTCATATACCGATAAATTGAGAAAGAAAAGGGTAAAGATAGAAAAAGATATTTAGAGATGTGTGTGTGAGAGAGAGAAGGGGGGGAGAAAGAGAGGCGTAAGATATCAGTTCGAGAAGTTAAGCGACTAGCAAAATTATGTATGTATCGAGTAGACATGATGAAAAATAATTTAGTTTAGTTTTGGTTCAGTTTCATTGGTTGATGGTAAATCAATCTTTGTGGGTTAATAGTTGGCAAAAGCATCCTAGTAGAAAAACAGTTGTGGTGCTATATAACAAATAGCTGGGAAAAGAAAGGGTTTTATATCTTTTCAAAAGTCATCATCATCATCATCATCATATCGTGCGACTAGCACGGATATCCCTGACCCTCTCTCTCCCTCTGGCAGGTCTTCAGGGTTACATTCCGTATCATCACATAGCTGCTGTATGCATGTTCGAACTGGCCGTCCTGCTTTTGATTAGCCATATGCGGGGATCCACAGGAGTATATCACTTGCGATCTCGTCCTTGCTTCTCCAGCAGTGTCCGGCATGTCTGGTTCGTCTAGCTTGTATAGTTTTCGTGATAGGTGGTAGGTGCCTTGTGGGGTGTTGCCGCCAGGATTTATTCAATATTGCTCTTAACATTCTTGTATAATTGCCGTCTAGCTTCTTCTCCAACCGTTTAGTCAGCGTCCAAGTAGTGCATCCATATAGCAGTATCGATACTACCGAAGCCTGGAAGAAACTGCGTTTCATTTTATCGGTCGTCCGAAAAGTGAACGTGATAGAACTATGAGAGCTCGAACTCGTTTGCTATGACATCACAGTCCAGCAAGTTAACCACAACGCTACGAACATTCCTCCTTCGATAAAATTGAAGATATGTGATGGTGGGATCGATGACCCAAGTATACAAAAAGCAACTAAAATGTTTATCGCCCGGTCGGCTGGAGCAGTAGAATGCATCGTCTGCATTTCTGCAGAGCGATAAGACTACCCCTAATGAGTGTCTTGGTTATGACACTAAAAAGTCTGATGGTGAGTTTTAAGTAATTCTGAAGCTTTGGGGAATCCGGAGTATACCTTCATTGCCATCACTCCCAGGTCCACTCTGGCCCGGAGAGTTAGTACCTGATACGGTCTTATCTAATTACGCTAAACTGAATTGTTTTGGGTAAAATTCTTACATTTTACTGTGTGTAAACTAAAAGAATTATACTTATACAAAACTGCATTGTTAAAAATAGAACTGTTTATATGTATAAAAATGGATTTGGCATTAAATAACCTACAATGGTTGATATGCTATAAAACCAAACCAAAGCTAATCATATATATTCAATATATATGTATAGAGAGGATTTAGCGTCAAATAATCTAAAATAATTGATATGCCATAAAATCCAACCAAACGATATCCTATATATTCAATATTTATATATGGAGAGGAATTAGCGTCAAATAACCAACAATGGTTGATATGCCATAAAATACTACTCAAAATTAACAATGCTTCATCTAAGACAAAATAATGTTTTTAAATACCCTAATTTGGTTGGGTTTTATCATATATCAGGTTGCATACCTGGACAGGCAAAGCTTCACGAGTGAGTACTAGTCTCATCGGATACCCCATTCATATGCCCTCTCACCACATCTAAGCAAAGCTTTGTAAATTGCTATATCAACCCTTGTGCGTTATACACTTGTTGAATATATATTATTTGTAATCACATTTTGTATATAACATTTTAAAACGAAACTGAACTCACAGTTTTACTCTGTTAAATTAAACACTATTCTATTCAACACTATTCATTGATTTGCACACAGTTAAAGGGTTCTAAGTATTGCACAGTCATACCAAAAATTCTATTTTGAATACGGGTTAACGGTTTCAAGTATTCTCACTTATAGTCTCACTTACGAGGATCATTAAAAAAGTTTCCAGACTTTTTTCGTATGGGCACTTTTATTGATAGTACACACATGAAACTCTAGTTCCCTTCAAAGTAACTCATTTGGCTGCAATTCACTTGTTGTACCGTTCCAACAACTTCTGGAAGGCTCCTTGGAAGTCCTCTCGTGTGAGCGTATCAATGACCTTCGTCACAGCCTCTTTCATCTCCTCAGTTGTCTCATAACGACAGCCTCTGAGCTTAGGGAATAAGCAAAAGTCACAGGGAGCAAGGTCTCGACTATAGGGAGGCTGAGGAACTGTCTTGTAGCCCATCTTAGTCAAATAGTCTGTGACAAGGATGGAGTTGTCGACTGGTGCATTGTCCTGGTGGAAATGCCATTGACCCGATTTGAAGAGTGCTGGCCTCTTCCGACGGAATCTCTTCCTGAACTTCCTTAAAACATCAACGTAGTATTCCTGGTTGACTGCCTGTCCAATCGGAACCCAGCACATGTAGATCATGCCAGTGCTGCCAAAAAAAGAGATCATCAAAAGTTTGTGGGTGGATTTGCTCTGTCTGGCCTTCTTGGGTCTGGGAGAGCCAGCATGCTTCCACAGGGAACTCTGTCTCTTGGTCTCTTGGTCATAGCAGTAGATCCTGCTTTCATCGCTTGGAAATTTTTCCAAAAAAAAACAGAATTTTATTGCACATCGTTCTTCCTCACGTCCAGATTACATTTTTGAAATTCACCAGCTGTGACAATCAGGCTTTAGTAGGGTGTATTCCAATTCCTGCTATAGCTGTTCATTTGAATTTGGAATCATAAAAATTAGTCGTTCATCTCATAAGATGTATAGCAATAAGATACTGAATTTTAAAGTGTCTACAACAATTTCAAATGCCTGTACGAAAAAAGTAATGAAACTTATTGAAGGCACCACGTATACACGATTAAATGATTCAAAGTATTGCTATTTATCACTAAAAATTTAATTAGGCATCAGTCATTTATTTATACACAGTTAATTGATCAAACAGTTTTATTTCTAAGAATTCCATTTCACATAAGTCATTTGTTTGCACTCAAGTTTAAATATCAAATAGTTCTGTTTGACCCACAGTTCTTTGTGACCCTATGAGGTGCTACCACTCCAGGTCAGAGTGTATCTGGGAGCAATGGCAATGAAAGGTTACTCCGCATTGTACAATTTATTTTATTTATTCATAGATGTCTGAGTGCAAACAAATAATATATGCTAAATTGAATTGCTAGAAATAGAACTGTTTGATCCTGTGCAAACAAATGACTGAAGTTTAATTGAATTGTTAGAGATATATAACAATTCTTGGAACCATTTATCTTTGTTGACATGCTAAACTGGATTGTTAAAAATAGAACTGTTTGAGCGTTTAACTGTGTGCAAACAAATGACTGACGTTTAATTGAATTGTTGAAGATGCATAGCAATGCTTGGAACAATTTAACTTTGTTGACATGCTAAACTGAATAGTTAGAAATAGAACTGTTTGATCATTTAACTGTGTGCACACAAATGACTGAATTGTTCAAAATTGCCTAATTCAAGAGCATTATTGTACTCTCTTTATATTTTTTGGCTTCTGAGATTAAACTAGACTAGTAAACCCTACCTTTCCATCACACACACACACACACACACACGCACTTACACACACGCGCGCGCGTGCACACACACACACACACACTGTCTCTCTCTCTCTCTCTCTCTCTCTGTACTGAATTACTATCAAGAATACTCAATACTTGCAAGACATTCATTTCCTATGATGGTTGGTCCAATCGGCTGAAGCTGCAAAATATACCGACTGCATCTCTGCAAAGAGGTAAAACTCCTCCATCGAGTGTACTGGATACGACACTAAACAATCTGATGTAGAGGCTCCAGTAATGCTGGAGCTTTGTGGAATGCGGAGTATCCCTTCATTGCCATTGCTTCTGATAGCACCTGATTGGGTTCTATCTATGGGTCAAATATAACTAAACTGCGTACTTATGCTAAATTAAATTCTTTGAAATAGAACTGTTTATATGCATAAAAAAATGATTTGGCATAAGATGACCTACAACGGTTGATATGCCGTTAAACCAAACCAAAGCAAAGCAAAATTATGATGGTAACCATTACGCTAAATATGCTTCTAAGCTCTTCCTGGCCATGGTAAAAGCTTAGTGGGTAAAAGCTTTGGGGGCAAAAGCTTTGGGGCTAAAATGAAATCTTAAAAGCTGTCTCAAAATGAATTCATTTTCATTCAGGCAACTCCACTGATAACATGTGTGTCAAGCTGTGTAGTCTCTTTGCTTGGACAGCATTAGTAATATGGATAATATGGGAGATCTGATGCACGGGAAACATTGCTTATGGGTTTCGGCTCGCTTCTCCAGTGGTGACCCTCATGTCGTGACCATCTTACTTTGATGGTTTACGAGCTGGGAAGTAAGTGGCCGTACAACGGCTATTTTTTGGTTGCTGCTTACAGGATTCGTTCAAAACAACACGCAGCATTCTTATGTAGTTCCTATCAATCTTTTTCTCCAATCGCTTCATTAGAGTTCAGGTGGTGCAACCATACAGTAGTACTGACGCAGTGACAGCTTAGAAGAATTACTATGTTATTTTATCATTGACATTAGATTAACATATGTTCGTTAATCTGTGAATAGCAATCTATGCTTTATCAATGTGTATCACTTTCAATAGAGGAGATATTGTTACCAATGTATGTGAACTGCTTACTAATTTCAGAGGGTTGTCATTTAATAAAGAGATTACAGAATTTTCATCATTGTATGTGGTGCCCGTGGTTTAATAGTTATCGTCGTAGGAAATGGACACGACTACACGAGTTCAAATCCTGGACGAGACTGATATCATTTCACATAGCACTAATAACCTTGGGAATGGTATGAATCCAATTATTCTCCCTCCAGCTATGGGTAAATAGTAGGGCAGACTGGGTTCTTCAGCCTTGGTGAGGCAACTAGTCTAGGAGAAGGAAAACTCTGAATTCAAACCTGTTAAACTCCGCTTAAAAATTGACCTTGTGTCATATCCTGCCCGAGCGGGGGGGGGGTAAATATGGAAAAGTACTTGGACTTGCCAGAGAACTAAAAACGCTGTGGAACATGAGAGTAACTGTCAACGATATGGACCCGCAAACCTGGTTAATAGAATGTCTGAAAAGTTTTAAACTTCATCACGGAAGCCATGAAAAAATTTGACAGTAAAATTAACAGCAATAGGAAAATTTAGCAGAGATGAAAATCTAGAGATGCTTTTGCCATTACTAATTGTAATAGCAATGATACCACTTAATCATATAATTAGGAAATGCACTGTGGGTAGGGCTACAAATTTACCAAATCACCAGAAACGATTGATCACCTTATATACATGGACGGCATCAGTTGGTTTACAAAATATGAAAAAGAACAGGAGATTGACGCGCACAATAAGAATATACATTCAGTATAAAAGAATGGAAATTGGGATTGAAAAATGTACTAAACCAAACCAAACTGAGCTAGCTTCGCCTGTATGCTCGTCGGTGATGCAATGCTTTTATTATGTCGATGTCATCTCGGTACGCTGAGGTTGCTTTTGCAATTTGGGGGAGGGGAGTGGACAGCACAGAAGTGATGATTTCTTTTTCATTTAGGACGCCACATTTAAACCAAAGCCTAGTTTCATTAAGCTGTACCTTCTGCCATTAAAGATTACAGTCTGGAACAGCCAGAGTGATTCACTGCAGATAGGATTTGCATAGATCTAGAAGAGGTACGTTTGATCAATGTTGATCAGAGCTTGCTGACGCACACACCTGCGTCGGACGTAAAAGCTTCGACATTCTGGTTAAACTTTCGGTAATCTATCACAGAGCACACTTATTCTTCAATCTGCTGAACTCTCGCCATCAAAGGGTTAAGCTTTTTAAGGGTGACTAGTTTACGTTCGGGGTACGGAATCATCAAGCCGTCCTTTATCTCGGCACGAAACTCCCGCTCATGCGCTGACGGATTTGATCAAGCAAACGATACTCAGCTAAGGTGGTTCTTTGTCCTTTGTCCATTTCCATGAGGTGGTCTATGTCTTCCGGTGTTGGTCAAATTCGAAATGACAAAGAATGAAAGGAATAGAACTACCAAATCAAAAAAGAGTTAGAATGCTTGAAGAAAAGGAAGATTATAAGCATTTGAGAATATTGGTAGCCGATATCATCAAATGAGTGGAGATAGAATAAAAATAAGATAAGAGTACCTCAGGCGAATGAATAAATTTCTGGAAACCAAACTTTGCTAAAAGGGTTTGGTTAGGTTTGGTTTTATACCATATCAACCATTATAGGTTATTTCATGTCAAATCCATTTTTTAGATTAGATGTTTGGTTAATGGCATATCAACCTTTGTAAGTTATTTAATGCCAAAACCATTCTCCTAGAAGAACTTCAGTGGTACTATTTAACCAATAGCTGGGAGGATTAGGGGGTTCATACCTTTCCCAACGGTAAGAGAGCTTAATAGCGCGACTGGAGTACAAACTCGCTTTCTACGATTCCGCAGTCCATCGCTTTAACCATTACACCACGATGACACCCCCAAATCCATTTTTATACATATAAACAGTTCTATTTCAAACACTTCATTTTAGCATTAAAACGCCGTTTAAATTCCAAAACAGTTCTATTTCAAACAATTCAGTTTATCATAAGCAAACAGTTTGGTTCTATTTGACTCATGTATTGGACCTTATCAGCTGCTACCACTCCGGACTTGAGTGAAACTGGAACGATGGCAATAAAATGGTACTCCTTATTCCACAAAAGTTTGGTATTACTGGTGCCTCATTTTTAGATTCTTTAGTGTCATTTCAGGAAACTCGCTGTGGGAGCCTTATCCCTTCTGTAGAGATGCAGTTGATATATTCTACAACCTCAGCCGACTGGGCTCCTATAAAAGGGATAAACACCTCGGCTGTATTAATATTTCTAACGACAAGCTGACAAAAAGACTTGGACATGGATACGGAAAGGAAGTTTTTAGATAGAAACCGAATCTCTTCTAATAGCAGCACAAAATATCGTCATAAAGTAAAAGTAAAATTGGCGACCTTAGTCTAGGGCTACCCGAAAGTTCCCTTTTCGATAGCTACTACACCGAAGTATAGGGGAGGGCGATACCCCTTTCCCTGGATTGCTCTTCTTTACTCTTGAAACGTACCTTATAATGCTGAGTGTTAAGCAAGGAGGAATGAAGTACTATTTCTTTAATCTTTGGTATGACTCGACCTGAGATTGAACTCCAGTCTCCCGGCCCATTGGCGAACACTCTACCACTAAGCCAATGGTACTATCTATCGCACCATCATCATAAGAACATATATTAAAGCGAAAATCGATAATTCACAAAGGAATTGCAAGTGTAGGTGATTTTGGTTTGGTTTCTTTGTTTAATGGCATATCAACCTTTGTAGGTTATTTAATGCCAAATCCATTCTCCTAGAAGAACAGTAGTGGTACTATTTAATCCATAGCTTTCCCAAGGGTATTTGCCCGAAAGTGAAAGTAATAGCGCGACTGGAATACGAACTCGCTTACTACGATTCCGTAGTCCATCGCTTTAACCATTACACCACGAGGACACCCCCAGGTGATTTGGGGACAAAGACGTGATGATTAATCACATAATCAGCGAATGTAGCAAACTAGAAAAAATGAGTACAAGACTGAGTGGGAAAAGTTATTCACTAAGAATTGTTCAAGAAAATGAAATTTAACGTTACAAACAAATGATGTATGCACAAACAAGAAGCCGTCCTGGAGAAAGAGACGGACAGATTTCTCTCGGATTTTGGCACGTAAACAGATTACCCAATCCAAGGATTTGGAAAGGAAAAAATAAACAGCAAAAGAGAGAAAAAAAAAAGACAAAAGTAGAATAAAAAGATCATAACAAAACGATAAAAAAGAAACAAAGAGAAACTACGAATGAAAAAAAAAACGAATAGATGATAGAATGAAAATAAAAGAGAAAAAATTAAACCAGAAACCAAAAAAAAAATAGGTTAGATAAGTACAGATTGGTAAAAGAAAAAATTGTAGAGTAAAAGGAAAGAATACAGGAGAGCTTGGTAATGAATGATACTTAATGATATCCGTTTTGGTGATATATTCTACAAGAAATGATAAAAATCATGGTGTCTTTGGTTTAGAAGAAATTTGATTTTTTAAAAAAGCTTTAGAATTATTATCATACATACTCGTGTGCATTATTATGCCCAGACAGACACTTGAGCTTTGGCTCGAGATTATTTTTATATAACACCAATTGCTGTATTTATATGTACAAGGCTGAGTCAGTTCAAATATAAAGACCGATAATAAATGTAGTAATTAAATATGGCTAAAAATGAAAAACAAATCGTTGAAATTAATTTATTCATGACGTGTTTAGCCCATACAGCTTCATCAGTTACAAGGAAATTGTTTTTATTATAACATAAATTGTTATGGAAATAGAAGAGGAATGCTAATAGCTCAAAAGCTTTTAAATTTCAAAAAGCGAAAAAAAAATTTTTTTTAATTACTATTGTCTTAAAATAATTCAACAAATGTCTATCCCTTCATTCATTTATCCGCCCAAATCGCTGAAGTTGAATTGGGTGAAATGGCTCTAAAATAAAGGCTTCGTTTACAATCTACTTCCGGGAAATAACAGAGGACACGCCAGCATTCAGGATTGCATAGATGCATCACTACCAAGACTCGAAGAATACATTAATCAGTATAAAGAAAGACTAATTACGACAGCTTGTAACATCAATAACAGCATAGGAACCATCAGAAAACAAAAACAAAAAAAAAACAACAACTAGGAAACAGAAATGAGAAGAAAAAAAAACAACTGTATAGATAGTTCAAGCGACAAACTGATGGTATTGCAAGCGAAAAGATTTGGGTATGGCTACGAAAAGAAAATCTCAAGAGAGAAACTGAACCTCAGCAAAGAACATCACAAAACGACGCCATGAGGACCAATTTTAAAACTTTCCAGAAGCAAAATAGTAAGGAAATATGAGCAAAAAGAATATCGATAGATATATAGCAGAGCAGGTTTAAAATCTTAAATTTCACATCATAATCGTGCGTCAAACCTTTTATTACTCTTGATTACCATAATAATCAGACGGTTTATATATATATATATATATATATCATCATCATCATGTCGTGCTGCTAGCACGTATATCCCTGACCCTCTCTCGCCACTTCTCCCTATCGTTCATCGCCTCTGATAGGTCTTCATGGCTACATTCCGTATCCTCACATAGCTGCTGTATGTATGTTCGAGCTGGTCGTCCTGCTTTTGCCCGGCCATATATGGGGGTCCATAGGAGTACATCACTTATGAGCTCGTCCCCACTTCTCCAGCAGTGTCCTGCATGTCTGGTTCGTCTAACTTTGATAGTTTTCATGATGGGAGGTACTATTTACCAACCCCTCCGCTCGGGCAGGATATGACACAAGGTCAATTTTTAAGCGGAGTTTAACAGGTTTGAATTCAGAGTTTTCCTTCTCCTAGACTAGTTGCCTCACCAAGGCTGAAGAACCTAGTCCGTCCTACTATTTACCCATAGCTGGAGGGAGAATAAGGGGGTTCATACTTTTCCCAAGGGTATTTGCCCGAAAGTGAACGTAATAGCGCGACTGGAGTACGAACTCGCGTACTACGATTCCGCAGTTCATCGCTTTAACCATTACACCACGAGATGGGAGGTAGGTGGCCGTATAGTTAGTGCTTTGCGGAGTGTTGCCGCCAGGACTTGTTCAATATTGCTCGTAGCATTCTTGTGTAATTGTCGTCTAGCTTATTCTCCAGCCGTTTAGTTAGCGTCCAAGTAGTGCATCCATACAGCAGTATCGATACGACCGCTGCCAGGAAGAAACTGCGTTTCATTTTATGAGTCAGGTCTGACTTCGATATGATCGATCGCCTATCGATAGCTGTCCATGTCTTCGTAAGTTGCGTGTCGAAGTCCTTTTCGGTTGATGAGACGCTGCTTCCTAGGTAGTCGAATTTGTCTACTAGTTTCAGAGGGGTTCCGTCTAGTGTGGTGATGACGCCTGTTTGATTATAGCTCAAATATTCTGTTTTGTGTACATTGACATATATATATAAAACTTTAAAAAATATATGTATAACTACGATAATAGATACATACATTACATAATATATAACTTTGACAAAAAGTTATACCTCAGAATATATATATATATATATATATTGTCATATACTCTTTCGTTGTATCACAACTCTTCAAAAAAGACCTGCGAGATACTTGGATCGAAACCCGGCTGAATTTTCGTAACTAGGACCAATCATTCTTAGCATAAGTGAAGGGATTTTATTCATATAACTTTCTTACATATACGTTATCGGCGACAAGGAGAACTCAATTCTTGCGAAGAGTTATGTATATATATATATATATATATATATATATATATATACATGTTGTTATCCACCGACAGATTGCTACGTTGTATCACAACTCGTCAGAGTGGTTAGACACGCAAGATGCTTCAAACTAGGATCGAAATCCGGCTGACATTACGCCAGTTGGATATCTTACGCATTCTTTAGACAGAGTCTGTCAAAGGCGTAAAGCATGAAAACCAGGGTCACAGATACTGCCATGTAATATATATATATATATATATATATATATATATATATATATATATATATATATATAAGAGTTATATCATTATTAATACACTCTTCTTCACATTGAATACAACGGGAACGAGACTCGTGACCCGAGACACACACTCCGGCCGTGTTTTTTGTTGCACGGGGCGGTTTGCGTGGCTTGGTCGGTTGTCTTTTTGGGTCAACCTTGCCTGACATAGATACCGGGAAGCTGGCATTCATGTCACGCGTGTTAAGACCAGTTTTCCTCGAGCCTCAGGGAAACGTCCCTCCAGGCTCAAACCTCCTTGCAAGGGGCTAGGTCTATCTCTGTATGTGTGAGGGGAATGCTGACGGGAATGCTGACGGGGCCCCAGGCATTTTGAGAATGCCAGGCGTGTTTGGGCTACAGCCTTATGCTTATACGGACCTTCAAAAAGTTCGTCTGTCACACTCGTGCGTTTGGTGGGACATTTGGCATGTATCAAAGAAGAAGAGAAAAACAGAAAAAAACAGGATGTACGGATTGATGAATATACAAATACTTGTTAATCCGGAAAAAAATTAGAAATGAATAAATTAGTAAATTTGAATTAAAATGAATCCCACCCTCATCAAAACAAACATATTATTAGTCTCTTGAAAAGGACCACTTATAGGAAATAAAACCCTAAAGTACTATACTGAAATTCCTTTCACACATACACACACACACATATATATATATAGTACAATTTGATAGAGACTCAAACTCAGTTAAGTCGTCATTATAAATTTATTTCGGCGGAGAATATTACTCTATTCTCCGTCTCATCAGATGACTATTTACATGCTTCTCTCTCGTCGCAGAGTAGCAAATGCAGAGTTACAGTTCGTATTCAGAAGATAAAATAAAGGAATTAAAAAATAAAAAATTAAAAAATAAAAATAAAAATTAGAAAATAGAAATAAAAATAAAAAATAAGCAATAAATTTCTTTTTTTAAATAAATAAAAAAAAAATAAAAATAAGAATAAAAGTGTAAATCAAATTACAAATTATTTCATTCATAGGCGTGGGCAGAGGGGGTTAAAATGTTTTGTGTTAGAAGGATTAAGAAACAGGAGTGGAATTAATCTGCTGGTCAATCCCTTCTAATTTTGCGTTCTTGTAGTGGTTTCTTCTTCTTAGCAGGTGTGATTTTCGAAACAGACTTATGGCTATCTCAGACATGATTTACATTTATTCCTAATGTGTCTGTTAATTAACTCAGCTGTTGTCATCCTAGATATCCCTCTTGTTTCAATTAGGACCGAGATTGTTAAACCAGATAAGGTGAAGACATTTTATATAGTCGTCAAGTGTTTTCTAATTTACCCTAAAAATGGTCAAGGGGAATTAACCGCTCCAGAGTCACAGGCCCTAATTTTTGGATTAATATTCTACGTTCTTCTGGCTCCTATCTATCGTTATCTTTCCTTGTCTCGGTGATATCTGTTATTGAGTTGAACTCTATTAGTTTCTAATACATCTTTATCATGTCACGCTGCCAGCACGAATATCCCTGACCCATATCTATCGTCCATCGCTCCATGTAGCTCTTCAATGCTACATCCTGTATCGGTACAGAGCTATTTGTATACGTTATGACCGATTATTAGAGGTCAATAAATAAATAACTCAACACAGAGGTATGAGGTTCTACACAAATGTACCCTAGTCTCTGAGGAGGGATCCCTTGGTTCAACATACACGAAGAAAGGCAAGGTGATTACTACGGGTGCTGCTGCTGCTCTCTACTCTACCAGCTTAGTTCTTGATTAATATTCTCTTTGAGAAATTCCATTATTCTGGACATAGGTGAGTCACCTACAAAAGTATATATGCTCTATCTGGTTGTCCTGCCATTGCTCGTCCATGTGAAGGGGTCAACAGGAGTATGTCGCTTATGAGTTCGTCCCTACTTCTCCAGCAGTGTCCCGCATGTCTGGTTTGTCTAACTTGGATAGTTTTCATGATGGGTGGTAGGTGACCGTACAGCTGCTGCTTTGTGGGGTGTTGCCGCCAGGACTTGGACAGTATTGCTCGCATCATTCTTGTGTAATTGCCGTCAAGCTTTTTCTCCATACGTTAAGTTAGCGTCCATGTGGTGCTTCCATATAGCAGTATCTACACGACCGCTGCTTGGAAAAAACTGTGTTTATATATATGTATATATATATATATATATATAACGACAAAAGGTTGCCAATGAGGGATTGTGTGTGTGTGTGTGTGTGTACGCGCGCAAACTAGTTAAGTCATATTTTACGGATAAAATGAGAATTTATTTTATTCAACAAATATTTGTTTTTCAACATAATCTCATTTCTTGTCAATACCCAGGTTTTTTTTTTTTTTTGGTTTTCTTATTTTTGTTTTTGCTCTTTTTTTAGTGGGGGTTTGTTTTCCTGTGTTTTTCGTTTCTTTTTTTCCCCCCAATCAATAGGCACGTTTAAATTATAACCTAACCCAATGCAGGGAAGCGTGGAGATTACGCGGAGATATGCTTGTTTAATTACTGAGACGAGCGTCTGTTTCTCACGTGATTGAACGCAAAAGTTCATTATCCTAAAAATTAATTGAGTAATTAATGAGAGATTCTATAATGATGACGATCCCATTTATCTGTTTCCTGTCTTTTCTTTTTAAATGACGTCTAGTTTAATTATACTTTTTGTCTGCTTCCATTTCTTTCTCTTTTTACAAAGTCTTCTTCTTCTTCTTCCTCTTCTTCTTCTTTACTATGGGTTGAATAGTATCACTTCTGTACAGGGTGGCTTAGGCATTAAATAATCCATGAAGTTTTGTATGCCATTAAAAAAGGAACTAAACCAATCTCCTCCTACTAATCCTCCTCCTTCTTCTTCTTCTTCTTCTTCTTCTTCTTCTTCTTCTTCTTCTTCTTCTTCTCTGCTGTGGTTGAATTGATTCCCTTCTCGGCTCTACACGATGGCTTTGGCATTTAATACTCAATGAAGTTTTGAATGCCATTAAAAAAAAGGAACCAAATCAACCTCATTCTCCTCCTCCCCCTTCTTCTTCTTCTTTGTTTTTAATCATTTCTTTCTTTAACCCCCCACCTCTTTCCCTCCTCTCTCTCTCTTTCTTTCTATCTTGTTTTCAATTTCAAAGCTTCTTTCTATTGGTTTCTTTATCTCTTACTCATAGACTCATCCTATCTTTCATTTTCTTTTCTGCTCTTTCTATAAGCACACACACAAACACACACACACACACACACACACACACGCTCACGCACACGCATATATATATATATATATATATATATATATATATATATTGACTTATTCCAACCTGTTACATTCCCTTTCGTATTTTCTTTTTAGTTTTTTAGCTATTTTACCTCCTCTCTTTAGTAAATTCTTTTCAATTCATGTCTTTTTTAACGTCTTTCTTTTCCTCTGCTTCTTGTATCTGTCCCTATCTTCACTCTTCTTTCACTGCCCAGTCGGCGAGCTTAGGATTTGCTGAATAGGCTACATTTGTCGCAGCCTCCCACGAGACAGGACGGCACAAGGTCATAACACAAGTTCAGTTTATATAGGGTTAAGGGAAGGGAAGGTCGGGCACGAGCCGGAGCTTGAGCCATACTGGACAATACTGGTCATTGGCTCACTTAGTGCAATGTGAGCCAACTGAGCCTGCTGATGGACATGGACTAATTCGATATATTACGTGAGTCCAGCATGGATGCTAGTATATAGCTTGAACTGGACCCGGGAGTCCAGATCTGTACAATAATATCAATGCAGCTCGCCCACCTGAAGGCGGCCCAGCTGAAGCCAGGTGTTTTTCGGCCTCGATTCTGAGATTGATCTTCGATAATCCATCTGGCACGAATGCCACATGCCCCAACTAAAAAGCCAGGGACCCCTGAAAAGGGATAAGACTCCCCATCCCATAGATAAGACACTAAACTGTATCTGATGGTGAGGCCTAAGTCCTGGTGCTTTGGGAAATGTAAAGTACCCCTTTATTGGCATTACTCTTAGGTTCACACTGACCGAAGCAGTAGGGTCCCATCCATTGGTTAAAGAAAAATATATAATTTTTACTATGCTTGAAATTATCTAACTGCGTGCAAAAAAAGGATTCATATTAATTTGAATAATTAGTATTACATAACAATACTTGAAACGAGTTAACCATATTTACCAACCCCTCCACTCGGGCAGGATATGACACTATGTCAATTTTTAAGCGGAGTTTAACAGGTTTGAATTCTGAGTTTTCCTTCTCCTAGACTAGTTGCCTCAGAAGGCTAAAGAACTCAGTTTATCCTACTATTTACCCATAGATGGAGGGAGTATAATTGGATTCTTACCTTTCCCATGCAATCAAACTCGTCCAGGATTTGAACCCCTGTCACCGTGTCCATTTCCTAGAGTCCATGGTATGACATCAAACTGCATCAGATGGTGAGGCTCCAGTCATGAAAACTGGGGAATATGGAGTACGCTTTCATTACCATACTCTCAGATTCACTCTGACCGAAAGTGGTTGAACTGCTAAATCTTTCAATTGGGATTTTTATTAGTTATTTGAAGACATACATTCGTGTGAAAGTTGTTCTAATAAGATAGGAATATTTGATTAATTGAATTACTAATGTAGTAGTTTCCTAAGTGTTTTTGCATAGATATGGCACAATTTCGTATGAATGGGACACCCAATGAGAATCGAACTCCTTCGTGAAGGTTTTGTAGTCTAGCTTGTTAACCATTACACCATCTGAGGTGCCCTACGCGACAACGTATCGTCATTTATTACCCTTTTTTAAATCAGATTTGGTACAAGACAGTGAGAATGGGCACCCAATGAGAATCGAACTCCTTCGTGAAGGTTTGGTAGTCTAACTTGTTAACCATTACACCATCTGAGATGCCCTACGCGACAACGTATCGTCATTTATTAACCTTTTTTATCAGATTTGGTACAAGACAGTAAAAATCGGCACCCAATGAGAATCGAACTCCTTCGTGAAGGTTTGGTAGTCTAGCTTGTTAACCATTACACCATCTGAGGTGCCCTACGCGACAACGTATCGTCATTTATTACCCTTTTTTTAAATCAGATTTGGTACAAGACAGTAAGAATGGGCAGCCAATGAGAATCGAACTCCTTCGTGAAGGTTTGGTAGTCTAACTTGTTAACCATTGCACCATCTGAGATGCCCTACGCGACAACGTATCGTCATTTATTAACCTTTTTTTATCAGATTTGGTACAAGAAAGTAAAAATCGGCACCCAATGAGAATCGAACTCCTTCGTAAAGGTTTGCTAGTCTAGCTTGTTAACCATTACACCATCTGATGTGCCCTACGCGACAAGGTATAGTCATTTATTGAGCGTTTTTTAATAGATATGGCACAAGGCCGTAAGAATGGACACCAAATAAGAATCGAACTCTTTCGTAAAGGTTCGCTCGTCTAGCTTGTTAACCATTACACCATCTGAGGTGCCCTACGCGACAACGTATCGTCATGTATTAAGCGTTTTTTTATCTGATGTGGCACAAGGGCGTAAGAAGGGGAACCCAATGAGAATCGAACTCCTTCGTGAAAGTTTGCTAGTATAGCTTGTTAACCATTACACCATCTGAGGTGCCCTACGCGACATCGTATCGTCATTTATTAAGCGTTTTTTTCTCAGATGTGGCACAAGGCCGTAAGAATGGCACCCAATGATAATCGAACTTCTTCGTGAAGGTTTGCTAGTCTAGCTTAACCATTACACCATCTGAGGTGCCCTACGCGACAACGTATCGTTATTTATTAAGCGTTTTTTTCTCAGATGTGGCACAAGGCCGTAAGAATGGGCACCCAATGAGAATCGAACTCCTTCGTGAAGGTTTGCTCGTATAGCTTGTTAACCATTACACTATATGAGGTGCCCTACGCGACAACGTATCGTCATTTATTAAGCGTTTTTTTCTCAGATGTGGCACAAGGCCGTAAGAATGGGCACCCAATGAAAATCGAACTTCTTCGTGAAGGTTTGCTAGTTTAGCTTGTTAACCATTACACCATCTGAGGTGCCCTACGCGACAACGTATCGTTATTTATTAAGCGTTTTTTTCTCAGATGTGGCACAAGCCGTAAGAATGGGGAACCCAATGAGAATCGAACTCCTTCGTAAAAGTTTGCTAGTCTAGCTTGTTAAACATTATACCATCTGAGGTGCCCTACGTGACAACGTATCGTCATTTATTAAGCATTTTATATCTAATGTGGCACAAGGCCCTAAGAATGGGGTACCCAATCAGAATTGAACTCCCTCTTGAAGGTTTGCTAGTCTAGCTTGTTAACCATTACACCATTCGATGTGCCCTACGCGACGACGTATAGTCATTTATTAAACTTTTTTACTCAGATGTGGTACAAGACCGTAAAATGGGATAGCCAAAGAGACCCGAACTCACTCGTGAAGGTTTTCTAGTATAACTTGCTAACCATTACACCTCCTGAGACGCCTAAGAATTACCATTGTAAAATAGCCGTACTTGAACCTTTTTTTCTCTTGCCCAGTCGACTAGGGCTGTAGAATACACCGACTGTTTCTCTGCAGAGGAGTAAGAACCCTTCACCAGCCAAAGAGTGTCCTATATATGACACTAAACAATCTGATGGTAAGGTTCCTGTAACGCTGGAGCTATGTGGAATCCAGAGTATCCCTTCATTGGCATCACTCCCAGGTTCACTCTTGCCTTGAGTAGTAGCACCTGACAGGGTCCTATCTATGGGTCAAATAGAATTAAACTGTGTGCTTATGCTGAACTAAATTGATTGAAATAGAACTGTTTTTAACATTGAAAGTGTGTACTTCTGCTAAACGGAATTGTTAGAAATAGAACTGCTTTTGACATTTAACTAAACTGTTTTGACGTTTTTTAAACAAAAGCTATACTTATACTAAACTGAATTGTTTGAAATTTAATTCGGCACTAAATGACCCGAAAATGGTCGATACGCCGTAAAACAAAACAGCCAACCATCCATTTCTTCTGTCAATTTTTATTTTTCTCTCTCCCTAGTCCAAATATTTTCTTTCCTTCTCTCTGTCTTTCTTTCTTTTTGGGGTTACTTTTTTTTTACCTATTTATTGCGTCTTTCTTTTTTTCTTTTTTTTTTTTTTTTTGGTTAATAAAAACAGAAGTATTAGTGTTAAATATCAATACTTGAAACCATTTACTGTGTGCAAAAAAATGATCTCTGACTCGATTTAAAATGAAGTTATCAACAAACTATTCGATTACAAATCATATATACAACATTGATATGTATAAACAGGATTTTGCATTTAATAACCATCAAGCGTTTATATGCCATTAAACCAAATAACCTAACCTATGATTACATACATTTTAGCTCTATTCAGGAAGGTGTACGAAGCACGCATGCGCATGAAGGTTAAATCTAAGTACACTAACATGGACGCTGTAACAACCTTGCTGACTCATATATACTCAAGTCTAAGCATGCGTGAAAAACCCATGCTAAGAAGTGACGCCACTTTGACGGAGGAAACGCAAGTGTGAACGACACAATATTTAAAGGCACGAATGTGTTGCTGCACACTGACATCCATGGAAGAAAAGAATGGCTGCTGTTGATTGAAACAGAAAAGACTGAGAAAATGGAATTAGAGAAGTGACATTAGGAAGAGAAGGAAAACACCAAACGATTAATTGAAGAATAAAAATGAAGGAGAGATAGGGAAATATATTGAGAAATAAGAGTGAAAAATGAAAAGGAAATGAATAAAAATGTAGCTCCATTTGGCAGAGGGGAAACTTGGATCCTCTTGGTTGGGAAACGAGTAAAAATAACGAACGAAAAGAGAAAAAGGGGCCCAATATCAGAATTAGGAAAAAGAAGACATATGAAGAGGAATATTTTTCAAACTAAAAGAACAAGAAAGAAGGAAAGCAGAAAAAGGAAAAGTAAGGGAAGAAAAATAGAAGAATAAAAGAAAGAGAGAGAGAGAGAGAGAGAGAGAAAGAAAAGAGAGAGAGAGAGAGAATGAATGAAGAAAGAAACAGAGAAAAAAAAGGAAGAGAGAAAGATTGAAAGTAAAGAAAAGAAAGAAAAAGAGGAAAGAGGGAAATTGAAATCTAATGTCGAAGGAGAAAAAAAGGAGAAAAAAAAATTTTTAAAAAAAGAGAAGAATCAAAAATAGGATTTGGAAAGGAAAAAATGAACAGCAAAAGAGAGAAAAAAGACAAAAATAAAAAAAAAAGATCGTAACAAAAAAAGAAGAAAGAAAGTGAAAGAAACTAAGAAAAAAAATGAATACGTGATAAAATAAAAATAAAAGAGAAAAATTAAGCCACATACAAAAAAAATAGGTTAGAAAAGTAAAGATCAGTGAAAGAAAAAATTGTGCTCGAAGAAAGAAAGAAAGAAAGAAAGAAAGAAAGAAAGAAAGAAAGAAAGAAAGAAAATTGAAAAAAAGATAAGAAGTGGAATAAGATTTTTTTAAAATAGAAAAGAAAGAGCAGAAACGATGAAAGAAAGAAAAAGCAAAAGAAAGAGAGAGAAGAAAGAAAGAAAGAAATTGGTAAAAAAAGGAACTCGAAAAGAAAGAAAGAAAGAAAGAAAGAAAGAAAGAAAGAAAGAAAGAAAGAAAGAAAAGATTTGGAACAAAGGAGAGAGAAAAATACATATAGAGAGAAGAAATGAATAAAGAAAGAAAAAAGCAAAAAATCAACAAAAACGAAAAGAAAAAGAAAAATAGAGAGAAGAAACAAAATAAAAGAAAAAAGAAAAAGATCGAAAAAAAAATGAAGAGAATAAAAGAAGAATAGAGAATGGAGATAAAGAAAGAAAAAAACGAAAAATCGAAAAAAGATAAGACCAAAGAAAGAAGAATTAAAGAAAGAAAAAAGAAAAGGGGCGAAGAAAAAAGAGAAAAGAGAAAGAAAGAAAGAAAGAAAGAAAGAAAGAAAGAAAAATAAATAAATAAATTATGAATTAAATAAAAGAAAGAAGATGTGAAAACCGAAAGATGAATAGAAAGAAAACGAAAACGAACAAGAAGAAGATAACGAAAGAAAAAAAGAACAAGATTGAAGAAAAGAAAAATACACAAGAAAAACGCTGCAAACACATCGTTTGAAAAAATAAATAATTGAAAATAAACAAATAAATAGATAAATAAATAAATAAGTAAAAACCCAAATGTTCAGAATCGTAAAAGAAATTTTCATTCTTTTTCCTTTTTTTTTTTTTTTTTTCCAAAGATGTTTACTCCTGATGGTAAAGCAAGTCTTGAAAACATTATGGCAACGACCAGCAGTTCCTGGCTCTTTTAATAATCGCCAGACATTTGCCAAACTTCTGTCACGTGCACCATAAAGATTTCACCTTTTCTTGACGCTATCTGAATAGCTATGCTCCCTTGATTCAACATCGAACCACAGAGACCGCCATTACGACGACGTGGAGAAATAACATTTTCATGATTATCACCAAAAATTATTTCCACCGGTTTCAACACTATGAACTATCTTTATCATTTAAAGATCCTTTAAATGATAATGATAGTTCATCGGATTAAATTTTGGAAATATTTCCATCATTTGAAAATTAATACTCATACATTATCATCTTCATCAAGAAGGAATACCCATTTCTCTCTCTCTCTCTCTCTCTCTCTCTCTCTCTCTCTCATCATCTGTCCCTAAAGTTCACCTCTCTTGTCATCTATTCCTCTAGACGTCATTCAGTGTCTGCACAGAGCTGATAAATGTAAATCTTTGCCAATCAGTTAACACTGGTGTGTCCATGGGTAGAAGTCCATTGGAAAACGTCACTTAATAGTTCGTCTTTACTTCTCCAGCAGCGTCCAGCATGTTTTGCTTGTCTTATGTCCGTGAGATGGGGGTAAGTGGCTGAACAACTGCTGTTTTATAGAATGTGGTTCAAAAGAGTACGCATCATCCGTTTGTTGTTCCCATATAGCTCGTTCTCCGGGCGTTTCGTTTAACTCCAAGTGGTGCAAACATTCAATTGTACTTACACAGTCATAGCTTGAAAGAATTTCCGTTTAAAAAGCAGCTATATGTGCTGATGTAATGCAGAACGTAACCGAGTACATAACCTGAAAACGGGGCCTGAACCCGAGGTTAAACTCCTGTGGTGATGGTGACTAACAGAGAGTTATAACAGAGAGTTATGAGTCAGTGTGTGAACTGAATAAGATAGAAAAACTATTCGAAATTACTTATGACTGGTTGGCTGAAGTAAGTCACATGACTAAAAAGAGGGGAGAGTTTTTTGTTTGTTCTAAATAAATATATAGATAGATAGATCGCGCTAATTTGTAGTGCATATATATATATATATATATATATATATATAAAATTAACTTAAATCGCGAGTCGGAAATCTCCTACGAAAGTTTCACCTTAACGGATCATCAGGAAGTCTAATTCGGGATTAGACTTTAGTAGGAGATTTCCGACTCGCGATTTAAGTTAATTTTATAATTGGCCCCACTCGTGTTGAGCACTCTGGTAATTGTAGCATTGCAGTATTTACGGAGGGTTTTAGTTTTCTTTTGACCAACTGACTGCATATCTCTTGATTTTTTTCAAGTGGTTTGACGGGGTTGGCTTTTTCTTTCTTTTTGTCCGATAATATTTTTTATTTCTTTTTCCCCCGGGCGGTGATTCGAGATATTTTTATCTCTTGTTCCTGGCGGGTTTTTTTTTTCTGGTAACCGTGAATGCTGGTAGATATTAGATTAGTAAATATATATATATAGGTCCAAAAATACGACCAAGATATGAATATGTGAAATAGACATAGGGAATCCGAAAAACACGAAATTGGTTCAGGTACGAAACATTTTATTACCTTTTTGACTTTAAGGTTTTTCGACATGAGGAGAGAGAGACACACAATGTCTTACTATGCTGACTTTTCCATCTGACCCCCACCACGTGCGGCCCCAGCCACAAACTACCGGTCTGGCCTCCTAAAATCGACTTTCTTCCTCAGACTCGAATCTCAGCTCTCTCTCGTTCGGAGTTTAAATCTCAACTAACTAATTCCAAAGTCCCCCTCTTCCGGGCATGACGTCATTTACGTCCCCGGTCTCATTTCCACCTGAGGTTTTTATTGTGACATCTGTGATTGTCACAACCACCCCGCACGCGCGTGAATACCTGCACTCAATTTGTGCGCCTAATTAATCCACGCACTAAACCGAAAGGTTCTCAGCCTAACAAAACAGAAAGATAAGATATACAAAATGAAAATTGATTATATAAAAAAATCCCTCTGCAATTATATTACACATATATGACGTGACCGAAGCAGTTCAGGCAGTGAAAAGTACCTGTTTTGATTGTTGGCAGCACGGGCACATCATGGGGGATCTCTGTGGTGTGCCAGAACACCAACAACTTAGTAAGCAAGTTTGAACTTCAGTCGCGGTACTACGTTCATTTTTGGGAAAGGTATGCCTTTCCTTATCCCACCATCTATTCGTTAAATAGTGCTACTACTATTATTCTACAAGGATGGCTTTGGCATTGAATAACCCACGAAGATTGATCTATCATTAAACAATGAAACAAAGAAACTGAAACAAAATAAAGATATTCAATTAGGTTCTTAACTAACAATCATCATAAGAATTTTACTTAGAGACTAAACCCGTTTCTCGGCGTTACCAGATGAAGAAAAAATATTACATATCACTGTAGATTTGCTTTGGTTTGGCTTAATGGCATATCAACCCTTGTAGGCTATTTGATGCCAAATCCTCTTTACACATATACATCAAATATATATGATTTGGTTTGGTTGAATTTTATGGCATATCAACCATTGTAGGTTATTTAATGCCAAATCCTCTTTATTCATATATATGAAATATATATGATTTGGTTTCGTTGGATTTTATGGCATATAAACCATTGTTGGTTATTTAATGCCAAATACTTTTTATACATATATATATATATATATAATATATAGGATTTGGTTTGGTTGGATTTTATGGCATATCAAACATTGTAGGTTATTTAATGCCAAATACTTTTTATACATATATATAAAGTATATAGGATTTGGTTTGTTTGAGTTTTAAGGCATATCAACCATTGTAGGTTATTTAATTCCAAATCATCTTTATGCAATATATGTTAAATATATATGATTTGGTTTGGTTGGATTTTATGGCATATCAACCACTGTAAGTTATTTAATGCCAAATACTTTTATACATATATATTAAATATATACAATTTAGTTTGGTCGAATTTTATGGCATATAAACCATTGTAGGTTATTTAATGCCAAATACCTTTTATACATATATATTAAATATATATGATTTAGTTTAGTTGAATTTTATAGCATATCAACCATTGTAGGTTTTTTAATGCCAAATCTTCTTTACACATATATATATATAAAATATATAGGATTTGGTTTGGTTGGATTTTATGGCATATCAACCATTGTAGGTTATTTAATGCCAAATACTTTTCATACCTATATATATAATATATAGGATTTGGTTGGGTTGAGTTTTAAGGCATATCAACTATTGTAGGTTATTTAATGCCGAATCCTCTTTATACAATATTATGTTAAATATACGTGATTTGGTTTGGTTGGGTTTTATGGCATATAAACCATTGTAGGTTATTTAATGCCAAGTACTTTTATACATATATATTAAATATATAGGATTTGGTTTGGTTGGCTTTTAAGGCATATCAACTATTGTAGGTTATTTAATGCCAAATACTCTCAATACAATATATATTAAATATATGTGATTTGGTTTGTTTTTTTTTTAGTTTGGTTTTCTGAGATATCAACTATAGTAGGTCATTTAATGCCAAATCCTTTTTATACATATATCAAATATATGATTTCTAAACACATTTTGAAGATAACATTTTTAAAGAAGTGTGAGCTTGTTTTTGTTTGCTTTGTTTTGTTTTTTTGTTTTGTTTTTTTTTTTTTGTTTTTGTTTTTTTTTGGCACACAGTTAAAGGGTTTGACTAAATTTTAAACAATTCAGTTTAGCATAAGAACAATATTTTATTAATCAATGGCTTAAATAATTTTTTTTTTGTTTACACTCTTAAATGTAAAAACAGTTCTATTTCAAACATTTCAGTTTAGCCTGTGAACAAAATTAAATGGTTCCAGGTGTTGTTATACATCTCTAACAATTCAATTAAACATCAGTTGTTTGTTTACACACAGTTAAATCATCACATACTTCTATTTCAAACAATTTAGTTTAGTATTAGATTTTAGTTTACACAGAGTTAAATACAATTTAGTTCTAATCAACCCATAGATAGGACGCTATCAGCTGCTACCACTCCGGGCCAGAGTGGACCTGGGAGCGATGGCAATAAAGGGGTACTCCGCATTCCCCAAAGCTCCAGCATTGCTGGAACCTCACCATCAGAGTGTTTAGTGTCATATCCAGGACACTCGTTAGGGGTGTCTTACCCCTCTGCAGAGATGCAGTCAGTGTATTCTGCAGCCCCAGCTGACTGGACAATATATAACAGTAGAGGTAGGGTTTCTTTTTTGGATGGCATGTTAAGATGCGTGGGTTATTTAATACCAAAGCCATCTTTGTAAAAGAGCAGTAGTAGTGCTATTTAGCCCGTAGCTGGGCGATAAGGAGATACATACTTTTCCCAAGGGTATTAGTCTAAAAGTGAACGTAATAGTAGTGAACTTTTCAAAATCTTTTTAACGATTTAAATTCAATGTGGACTCATCATGAGATGAATTAAAAAAGATTTTTGCGTGTAAAAAGTATTTTTAGAAAAAATCCAAAAATTAAGTAAAGTTGCATGGGTTACCCTTACTTTAACGGTTTTCCTCATAGGAAATGGAACTGGCGATCCGAGTTCAAATACTGTACAAGACTGTTTACATTTCACGTTGCACTAATTGGGGTGAATAGATAGATGGGTTTGTTTTTTAATACATTTATCTATTGAATCCTGGAGTTTAACCGGTTTGAATTCAGAGTTTTCCTTTTCCGGGTCCGGTTGCCATTCCAAAGTTAAAGAGTCCATTCTGCCCTATTATTTACCCATCACTAGAGGGAGAACAGTTAGATTTATAACTTTCCTTCTGGTATTGGCGCTATATGAAATGCAAACACCTCCCCCCAGGATTTGAACCCGGTACGCTATGTCTCTTTCCTATGACGATAACTTTTAACCCATGAGCACTTCTTTTGTCATATATCATCATCATGTCACGTTGCTAGCACGGATATCCCAAACCCTTTCTCGCCACCCGTCCCAGAGCTGTTGTACAAACGTTCTAGCAGGTCGCCCTACATTTGTTCGTCCGTATGAAGGGGTCCACAGGAGTGTATCGCTTATGTGTTCGTCCTTACTTCACCAGCAGTATGCCGCATGTCTGGTTCGTCTAATTTGGATAGTTTTCGTGATGGGTGGTAGGTGGCCGTACCGCTGCTGTTTTGTAGGGTGCTGTTTCCATGACTTGTTCAATATTGCTCGCAGCATTCTTGTGTAGTTGCCGTCAAGCTCTTTCTCCATATATTTAGTTAGCGTCCATGTGGTGCATCCATATAGCAGTATTGATAAAACCCCTGCTTGGAAAAACTGCGTTTTATTTTATCAGTCTGGTCTGACTTCGATTTGACCAATAGGCTATTTACAGCTGTCCAGGCCTTTGCCAGTCGCGTGTTGGTGTCATTATCGATTGATAAGACACTGCTTCCTAGGAAGGTGAACTTGTCCACTAGTTTCAAAGGACCACCTTTTATTGTGGAGATGTCGCCTCTTTGATTAAAGAACATGTATTTTGTTTTGTCTGTGTTGACATGGAGGCCTATGCCGCCTGTTGCTCGTTCCAGACCATGTAGCAAGGATTCGTCTTGGGTAGGTGTATTTGCTAGAAGCGCTATGTCTTCGGCGTAGTCTGCGTCCGTAATAGTTTGTGAGGGTTATCTTCTGCTTCTTTCCTTTGCCGGCTTGAAACTGGTTTCTTTCATTTAATCTATAGACGTTATATATATATATATATATTTCTGCAAATTTTTTTTCTAAAATTAAGAGATTTTAAAAGAATGATTACATTCATTTCCTATTTAAAGCACTTCCAATAAATTTAGCCTTGCTAAGCAGATATTTCCAGAGACCAGGTAAACAGCTTGATAACACCCATCTGGCGTGAATGACGTGTCCCCCCCCCCCGAAAACCAAGGTAGGTGAGCCTGTGGTATCAAGGCTAATGCCCGTTGGCATAACTGCTCTTAGCTCTTGGTAAATAATAGGGAACAGTGTGTTTTTTAATCTTGATGAGGCAACCAGTCCCTGAGAAGGAAAGCTCTCAATTCAAACTAGCTTAAAAATTGACCTTGTGTCACATCCTATCTGTAGTGAAGGAATTCTGTAAATATAACCAGGATAAAATATTGTAAACCTTCTTAAATTCGAGGCGTCTATCTGTTCAGTTCACCGATACTATACTTCTTAAATCAACTCTCTGTCATCAACCTAAAAGTAGAAAATTCTACCTCTGAAGCTTTGTAAGGTCATGGCTGAGGAACCTCTAGTTTAAAGGGTGAGGCCAGGTCTGCACAACCCATACTCCACCCCTTTCAATTGCATTAGTGTCCCCGGCTGGCAGACCTTGTGCAATCTTAATGAAACGATCTGCTTCTCAAACCTAGACCTTGCCAGTCACATGGGAGAATCGTTCAGACGTTAAAATCTCCGCAAATTCAGAAGACAAGTTATATAGACATATAAACCATATAAGTGTATTATATATATATATATATATATATATATACCTATATTATATTACGATATATAGTGTGTTTACACACACACACACACACACACACACATATATATATATATATATATATATATATATAAATAATGTTATTCTTATGTCTGTAATCTGATCCACCTTAGTTATGTATATACACAGTCACCGTCGGTATATCAATTGATCTGTCCCAACATTATGGAGATTACTGAGACAGTGGCAAAATCAATACACACACACACACACACATATATATATATATATATATATATACATTGATTTTACAGCTTTCTGTCTGTCTCTCTCTCTCTCGTTATATATATATACATATATACACTCACTCACATATACTTACAAGGTATGATCGAAAATATCAACCAGAGAAATAGACAACGAGGGAAACGTTAATTTTCCTTCAAAATTCGAGGTGAGTTCAAAAAGTATCGAGACTGAAGCTGTATTTACCAAGAACGCAGTGAACAATGAATGAAACGTTAATTTTCTTCAAAATACGATGTGCGTTAAAAATGTATCGAGACTGAAGCAGTATTTACCAAGACAGAAATGAACAATGAATGAAACGGTAATTTCATCCAAAATACCATATGTGTTTAAAAAGTGTCGAGCTTAATGAATAAGACGCTATAATTTCATCAAAATATGAAGTCTATTCAAAAGGAATCTAAAAGCAGTAAATACAAAAACATAAACAAATGACTAATATAAAGTATTACAGAAAATGTTATTATTCATCTGAGATCTCTGTTAATTGACAAATCTCAAATGAATTTTAAATGGTGTGATTATAGAAAAAATAATTATGTTTCAAATATAAAAAAAAATAGAGAGTCTAAATACAACGCCCAAATCACAATTTTTGCTTTTTCTATAGTATTTATGAGTCCAAAAAGTATCGAGACTGAAGGTACTTTTTACCAAGACAAAAGGGTCAATGAATGCAATGTTAATTTTCTTGTACTAGGTGGAACGATAAGATTGTCGCCCTAAAAAAGACGATATGATTCCATTTCCGTTTAATGAAAACCGGCTTTCTTTTTTTTTTTTTTTTTTTTTTTTTTTTTTTTTTTTTGCAGACCATCTACTAGTTGGCCAGTTGTGTACAAATCCCAAGAGCGATAGGAGCCTTCTATCATGTCTGAAAGTGACACAATGTCCAACGAGCGAGATCGGAGATGCGCCGCTGTACAACTCATGCTCTCTACCGATCCAAGTTATGACAACAGTACCATTCCCAGCACCCTCAAAATGCAAATCTGGATTGCCATGAATAACAGGGACGTGCCCAGGGTGATGAAAACAAAGTTTCCGGCTACGGTTATGGTCTTTGGTGTGGTTTCAAGTGAGGGCCACATCATGCCGCCTCACATCTTCGAAGTCGGCTTGGAAGTCAAAACCAAAGTGTACCTGCATGTGCTGAAGAGTGTGGTGATCCCCTGCCGGTGGCAGACCTGGGCGTGGCAGAAGGATTCGGCGTCGCCTACAAGTCCAAAGAGACCCAGGCCTGATTCAGAAGGAGTGCTACGACTTTGTACCCTTCTCTCACTGGCCCCCTCGTCCCCGACCTGAACCCACTGGACTACTTCGTTTGGTCATACGTCGAGAACTTCACCAACATGACTTCCACAACACCAAAGCCAGCCTGATCGCCGCCATCCGCCAAGTATTCGCCGAGCTCCGCCGGCGCTTGTGGAAAAGGCATGCTCCCAGTTCCGGATCCGCATTGAGGCGGTGATTGAGGCTGAAGGTGGCTACCATTGAATAGATGTCAGCTCTACTACATAATCAAGTTACCTGAATTGATTTTTTCAATAAAAGGTTTTACAATAAAGCTGTATTGTGTTTCTTTAGGACGACAATTTTATCGTTCCACCCTGTAAAATACGATAGGTGTCAAAACGTATTGAAACTGAAGCTATATTATACGATATGTTTGAGACTAAAACTGTATTTCCAAAACAGAAATAACGAATGAATTAAACCTTTTCGGGTTTAAAACTATTATTCAAAGAGTTTTCCTCTAGTTGAAACACTTTAGAAATTTCTTTGGTTCTATGGGGGTAATCTTCATCGTCGTGTTACTTTAATGCCCTTTTTACCGTTATGATAAATTTTCAATTTAAGA
>CAUZXS010003417.1:0-17500 GCA_963585895.1 Sepioteuthis lessoniana
ACTTTTACTATTGCTTTTAAGATCAGTTTTCAAAAAGATCGTGTGGTATTTCTATCTGTGTTCTACAAAACTCTAAACAACGTTTATCAATCCTCGCGAAATAATTCATAATATTTCGATGTTAAAATCCCGCCTTCTTGATGAGTTTCTGTTCATTGTGTATTAAATCTTATGTATTATTAAAATTGCTATTATTGTCTTTCCTTTTGTTATTGGATATGAATGGTTTTAACAAAAGACAAATAATTTCATCTTGAAAGCATAGTTGTATTAAGTAGAACCATAAAAGACCTAAAGATTAATTTGCTTAAGTATTTAAAATGTATATCGATATTGTCATTGAGATTTTTAGTTAATCAATTCTTCAATTTCATTGTTTATCAGTCTTTTACAAAGTCCAAGTCAATCTATAAAACATTTCGGGATAATATTAATAAAATTCAATATCGGAATTTTTAGAAATATATTCAAATTGATTATTGCTACCATAGTAGCCATTCTGTCTCTAACAATTATTTTCATGTCTACAGATATTTGAATAAAAACAAAGACTTTATATAATAATGATCTGATTTTTGAATGTATGTTGCTGTAACGCAGCAAAAAAATGAGACATAATAGTGAATTTTTCAACAACGCGTTAGCGTTAAAACAGTCAAACGTTACAATCCAATCCAATTTGTAATTTAGTTATAATGATTTTTTAATGCTTCATGTTCATCCCGATGTTTATAATTTTTCAAATGAATTTTATTGAGTATTTGCATTTATTCATTTATTTATTTTGCATTTAATGACTTTAATGACTGTCAACGGTGACAATAACTAAAAAGAAGCGGTCAAATGTAAATATGTCAGTGCAAAGTGATACGAGGTTTCTCCATATCCATCCCGTTGCAAATATTTCAGTGTTTTGATGTAGCAGATGATGTGTTTCAGTGACAAACGAAGGAAGGATTTACCTACAAACACACTGGACACTCTGCATTACATCAAACAAGGTAGTATATGGCTTTCTGATTAACATTGTCTGCCAATTGCATTTTTCTATTGCTTTTTTTATATCAACAATCAAAGCATAAGCAGTGAGATTTTTTGTTGCTTTTTATTGGGGTTGTCCACTTTGTGACAGGTTGTTTATGAAATCAATAATTCAATTCATTGATCTGAAAATTTTTCAGAGAATTCGATATATGTGATTTCATAAACAATCAAATCGCAATTTTAAAACATTCTTAATCTATGTGCAGATTGTTCAGAGCTGCTTATTATCCAAGTACAGATTATAAGTTTATTTATGAAAGACATATTTCAACTTTTTTCCCTCAGGGTAATTTCTTTCCTAAAGTTCTACTTTAAATCAGTGGATGACTTTAACATATTTTACTATTTGTTCTTCCATAGAAATCAGGTGCTCATAAAAAAATATTTAATTGTGAATGTCAAAAGTATTTTTAAAGAATTATAAAATTTCAAAATTTGTGGGAAATTTTTCCGCCTGTCCTCTATAGGCAATCAAAAGATTTTATATACAGCTAAGAAATTTGATATACAGACCCAGGGAATGATTTTAACGAACTTTTCTTTTCCTCGTGGACATTCATCTAGAAAATGTCCCAAACATTTAACAATAATAAACGAGTACCAGGGTGGTGTACATGGTTTTTATCACCCCCACTATATATATATATATATATATATATATATATATATATATATATATATATATATATATATATATATATATATATAAACTTCTTTTAAAGAATTTCATAACATCTTTTAATGAAATATAGATTATTGCATATGTTAAATTAGGATTAAACTAAAATATAATACTATGGCATTTATTCTATATATGAATTGGCAACAATATATCAACATGTTTCAATGTAATCTTATCTCTTTAGACAATTAAATCAATATCTTCAACGTGTTAAATTTAAAACTTTTCAATTCAAAATTAAAGTTTAAACTAAATTCGCTGAAAGAATTATTTTAGTCGTCAAAAGAAATGAGATTATATTGGAACACTTTGTGCAGTTGTGAGTTCTTTTATAAAATCATATATATATATATATATATATATATATATATATATAGGATGTCTGATAAAAATCCAAAATGTTTACGATTCTTTTCAGCGTATATGTGAGAACAAACATGGTTCAAAAGCTTTTGAACTCATTAACGTCGAACTACGGACTCTAGTTAACAAACCCCTGTTATAATTTCAAATGCATTCAGTTTATATCAATTAGAGTATTAGGACTATTGTGTTCATCTACATTGCTATATTCACAACGCTTCGGCAGATACGTCATTTTGCCTTCTTCAGATGATTCATGTTGAACTCGGCAGTTTACACGGAACCTCGGTTATGAACAGTAATTAGAATCTCATCTCTAAGATTAAAAGTTCAAGTTCTCAACCCCCATTCCACCCAATAATCGTATCAAATTTCTTCTTGCAAATCCAAGAAAGAGTGTACTATTTTGTTATTTTTTTTCCTTGTTTATGAACTACGTATGATTTTCCTTAAACTAAAGAAAATAATTTTATTTATCAAACAAATTTACTGTAATGCTTTATTTTTGTTTTTTAATTAACTCATGCCGTCAGTAAGATATTCTAAATGAATAAAAACAAAAATAACGTTGTTATATAATTTTTATATATGTATATAAATTTTCAAATGATGCTACTGAACTACGATACTTATCATGACTTTAATGAAATTTTATGAAATATATATACATATATATATATATATATATATATATATATATTGTGGTTTCCGATACGAAAGAATGAGAGTTTGTTGTTTTTTTTACAATTCTGCATATTCGATCGTAGTGAAAAATCGCAGGAAATATTCTTAAAACCTTGTTCTACTGTGGTAAATATGAATTAAAAAAAGGATAAAGACATTTTTGAACACAAACCTTCCATAAATGTGTAGCATCCAAAATTTTAAAAAAAGATATATATCTAACTTGAATTAATATAATTGATTTAATATTGATACAGAATATCAAGATGTTTTTAGGCTTAGTTTCTAATAGCTTCTGAACATCCACAATATGTCTTGACTTATTTGTCACATTTTTCAGATGAGATTCTATCCCAATTTTTATAGTTTCTGATACAAACCAGTCGCTGCTGTAATGTTTCTTGCTCTCAGATTAATGATGATAATCTTCTACTGATTCTCAGTAGCGATTTAAACTTTGAGCAGGACATCCGATAATCGTTGAAAATTTGCTTTATCGTTTATACATTTTGTCTGAGTTAATTACCTTGCCTAAAAAGTAATGTTTTCAGACGAGTTATAATTAACATTGTATTCAATAATGTAGAATTTACTCTACCATCTAACAAAGTGATTTGGCCAAAACCAACGCCATTCAGCACCAATACACCCCACTGTCAAACTTAAATGATTCCTGTCCCCATATTTCGAAAGCAATCACTAACCTTTATGGTATCTGGCATACTGGTTGCCTTCAAAGCCAACGAAGTTATAGTTAGTTTGGTCAGACAACACTCTTGCACAATTTTCATCAGTCGAATGTGCCCGTTTGAAAAAGTTAGACAAACCTTTTGGTTCTCCTTGCTGATGAAAGGTTTGCCAAGAAACTTTCATACCAAATTCTTTGGTAACATGACAAGCAATTTCCACTGCTGTGTCAAAAAGGTCAAACCAAAAGGAGTCTTTGAATCGTTCACTTATGCCAAGATGTCATTTTCAACTTCCGTTGAATGTACAGAAACCCTCATTGCTTGAATTTTAAGTGTGACAATCCAATTCCTCATGGATTCATTAACTTTGAAAAGGGTTTTCAATGGAATAATGTAGAAAACAATACTGAATGATTATATTGCAATATACTTCGTGGGAAAATATAACCCATTTTTAGAAATCACTCTTAAATGTATATGATAGGGTTTGGTCTCTAATCACAAACACTACACATTTTTATAACTTTCTTCATCATTGATTCTTTTCATGTGAATTTACCTTCTATATGTTTTTTATACTTTTTTTATTGAAATTAATCATTAAATGATTTCATATACCTATAAATACTAAATAAATACATCTGTCAATTCCGATAGTTCTGCAAGCAATAAAAAGAAATTCAGTGCGTTTGATGACTATTTTCTTCTTTTTCTTTACCTTCATTTTCTTGAATTTGTAAGAAAAGATATGAAGTACCAATCCTCCAATCATTTCAGAATCCTTGTACTTAAAACGTCTTTCATAATATCTTTTGATTATTGATACAAAATAATGATAATTGCTTCTGCTCTGAGCAATCTATGTTATATATATATATATATATATATATATATATATATATATATATATATATATATATATTATGTCATTGATTTTTTTTTGTATAAAAATGAGGCACTTGTCAAATTATTTTTTAAAATGCATCGACCAACTTTACAATATTCAAAAATTAATCTTTTTTTTACAGGTAATTCTATTCTTTTTAAAGGATTGTCATTTGTCTCATTTTTGTTTATGATTAATGATGCCATTCGTATGATTTAATTTTGTTATATATTTAAAATGTGTATTTCGTTATACGTACAATTACTTTCATTATCTCCACTTATTTCTAACTTATTCAATGAAAAATATTAATGTAATCTTAAACTTGCCTTTTCTTTTATTTATTTAGCCAATTCTTTTCTTCCACTCCTTCATAAAAGTCTTCGAAAAATTATATATACATTTCTAAAAGATATGCCATGGGATATTATGATACAAAAAAGACAAGGAGAACATTTTTCCCGTGAAAGTACTTTTACTATATTCCTATTTTTCTGAGTGTTTTTTTTTTTTTCGCCTTAGTTTCCAACAGATTTTAATTAGAATAAAACAAAATACGTCTCATTACTTTCTCTTCACGGAAAAGTTCACGGAAAAGTTGATTTCAGTTTTATCATAGTTGATTTTCCAAATTAAATATTATATCAGAATATTATAACGTCAATATATTAGAACGTCAATATTTTATAACGTTAATATAACATTAGATCAGTATTTTATAACGTCAATATATCATATCGTCAAGATATTATAACGTCAGTATATCATTTTGTCGATATATTATAATGTTGGGATATTATAACATTTGGATATGATTACAGAAGACCCCACCCATTATTATATCAAATGAATTCATTTAGAAATGCCATAAAACTAAGCTTTCTTTTATACATGCATGTTTTCTTTATACGATATGATTTATTCCAGTAAGTGAATGTATACAATGTTCAAACAAATAACCTTTCAAAGGGTTTAATAAATTATATTTTTGTCACAACGTATCCTATACTTTGATCTTTCTTATCAAAACCCAAATCTACGCCTTAATAAAAGCGATGTCAAAATATTCATAATCCCCAGCTTCCTGGGAAATCGTCTCTATTTTAAGATACTCTAAAAACAAATTCAATAGTGTCTTATAATCATTTACTTCCTTTTTCAATGTGTTATATATATATATATATATATATATATATATATATATATATATATATATATATATATATATATATATATTTCTATCCGTATACGCACAAGTACATCAATAAAGCAACAGTCTAATTATGAAAGGAAAAAAAAATTTTCAACGAATATTTGTCGTAATAACCTCATACCTTATCAATGCATAAATTTCGCGATGAATAATTTTTGAATGAAATGGGTTGAACAAAATTCACTTAAATTTACGAATACACACACACACACACACACACACACACACACACACATATATATATATATATATATATATATATATATATATACCCTACCGGTGAACAGTAATGGGCATATCCCAATCTTCATAAATACGATGGATACAGTTGTGAAGGTGGGTATTTCTGATGATTAAGTAGCCACCACTAGCAGTGGTTACCTTTTTCACGCTGTTGGCGAGTATTGTATTTGCTTAATGTTATAAAGATTTCCATTTCATTTCCAACCTTCATTTTGGTTATTTCTCATTCAGTAACCTTTAATTAGGTTACAACAATATATATTGTTGCAAATTCAAGAAACTTATTATCTTTTGTTGCTACCTTGTCGTCATGACAATATATGTTTTGTTTGTGGTACAGTGTTCAAATCAAGTCCTTGATAAAAAAGACATGAAGACTTTTAAAAATGCTTTTCCCCAGGTGGATCGTCTTAACCCTATAAAGAATTTAAACCATGTTTGTCATAGCTTCTTTATGTCTTGGGAGAAAGCAGTTGGGCTTAAGCTCATGAACGAAAAAATTATGTATACATTTCTAAAATATATGCCATGGGATATTATGAATACAAAAAAGACAAGGAGAACATTTTTTCCCGTGAAAGTATCTTATATATTCCTATTTTTCTGAGTGTTTTTTTTTTTTCGCCTTAGTTTCCAACAGATTTTAATTAGAATAAAACAAAATATGTCTCATTACATTCTCTTCACAGAAAAGTTGATTTCAGTTTTCTTAATGAAGCAAAATATTACGTAAAAGGTTATACAAAATCCTCAGTAATTCCTTATGTAGTCCATTCTAATGCAAAATACATTACTATCCTTTAATCAATAGTTAATAAGTATGAACGAAATAATAGAAATATGCAATATCTATCATCTACCTCAATGTTTTATGTTAGTTAATTTTCAAAATTAAACCCAACTAGGTATTAATCGGGATGTTTGATTTGTAAAATTGAATTGTAAAAACATCCTTCAAGATGTTGAAGTCATCTAATATAGATTTACAGGCAAAGGGTTCAGAGCCACCCTGCATATATTTTTTTAAAAAACTCCTTAAACTTAGATATTTTTGTAATTTTTAAGTAAAAGATAATATTTCAGTAACAACAGTTTATTTTTTAGGTTTTTTCCAGCTTTCTTTCCACATAGATTCGCTTCTTATTACCAAAAACTTTAAATTTTGACAAGTCTGACCACAATAAATTTTGCCAAATTATGAATATTTTGTTTGAAACATATTTTTTCACAATAAACCACTCAGCAAAATCTTTGAGATCAAAAAAATTTTATCTCAGTAAATGTTAATGCAAGTTCTACATGTTAACTCATTTCTGTCGTATGCTTGCTTTCTTTGTTTAATGGGATATCAACCTTCGCAGGCTAATCAATGCTAAAAACTAAAGGTTAAGTTGTATCACTACTGTTTTTCTACAAGGATGTAGAACTGACAACATAACCAATAGCTTGGTGCATAAGGGAGTTTACACCTTTCCCTTAAGTAATACTCCCATTGACTAACGTTAGAACACTCACTTTGACCCAAACGTAGCTGTGTCTGTCTGAAAAAAAGATTGTGTCATTACGACAGTATTTTCCTAGATTCGCTGGGGATTCTTGGCCATCAAGAAAGCTCTGTTATTGAAAGTGAATAAGCAGAAAAGGCTTTTAAGGGCGATAAATCATAAGAACTGCACATAGAATGATTAGAAAATATTTTGTGGACATGAGTCCAAATTCTCCTTTTAATAAAACAACGACTCAAAACACTCTTTTAAATTATGTGAAAATTACCTCGAGTTAAAAACAGGAACAAAATTTTGGAAATTATGATTCGGTCGCCTCTGTCTGTTCACCTCTCTCACAATGAATTAGTATGGGATGAAAAATTAATCAAAGAATGGGAGTGAGCTTTTTTGATAGCCTCTATTTTTTTTCAAAACCTGTTACAAAGAATGCATAGCATTTTAAAATTGTAATTAAGATAGGTTGTGGATTTTATTGAAAAGAAAAACAAATATGATACCGTTGTTTGATAATCTTTTATCGTTAATTGCTAATGTTTTGTTAAAATAAAAAAAAAACTGTAGTCACTGAAATTTTATCGCTTATTATAATACAAAATCTTTAATTTCAAGTTGTTTTTTTAAAGAAATGCAGAGTAGTCCTAAACATTTTCCAGTATATATATATATATATATATATATATATATATATATATATATATATATATATATATTGTGAAACTGAATCAATATTAGTTATATTGGAGAAAATTGGACTTATATTAGAGGTGGTGAAATTGAAATCTCTGTTGAAATTGCCTGATGATTTTCCGTCGGTAACATTTCGAATATCAGAAAACCAATCTATATATGTATGATTATCCACACGTCTTGATTTCTGCTTTCGATTTTGACTAATCGATTTCCAATAATTGATTATTGATGCTAGAGCTTCGTTTTATTTTCATGATAATGAAATCATATACCAAACGTTAAGGCTAGTGATTTTCTCTAAATCTAACACTTTAGTCGTTTATCTCCTCTGCCGTCCTCGAAGAATTTTCTATAGTTTTTATTTTTCGTCCTTTCTTTTTGCCAATACTTCCTTTACATTCACATCTCTTCATCTTTACTACTTTTCCAACTTTTTTTACTATTTTTCTTCTTTCCCTTTTCTCTACGTTTTCTACTCCTCTCTGTCTCTGTCTGTCTGTCTGTCTGTCTTTGTCTCTCTCTCTCTCTCTCTCTCTCTCTCTCTCTCTCTCTCTCTCTTGAACCCACACACACCTCTTCTATCTTATTTACTGTGCTGGTCTTTATTTCTTCTCTTTCATTCCTCCATCCACCGTTGCCCGATCTTTATGAATATATCTATCTTTCATATAAGTGGAAATATATCTGAAAATAGTTGACACACAGACTATCATTCGTTTAGACAAAAAAAAATTCATTTTTATTCTTTCCGTTCTTTTCTATGCGCCATTATTTTCCTCCTGCTTTTTGTTTGTTTGTTTGTTTGTTTGTTTGTTTGTTTGTTTTTTACATTTTGCCAAATGTCTTTGACAATACAACCTTAAACCAATAGTGGCAAACATCAGGCAATGTAGAGGAATATATATCTACATTCCAAAAGTTGTTCGAACTCCTGAGCTTCTGTTACTTATTTTTCATGCTTTTGTTACATCGTTTCAACTGATTAAATCTTAAGCCTTCATCTGGTATAAAACCCAAAGGAAATATGAAAAAATATTTTTTTAATTATACGCCTGACTGATGCTGAAAAATGAATCCGCTGAAACGTTCTGTGAACAACATCTAGAATATAAATTAGAAGTTCAAGAGTTGGATCAATTTCTGGCATGTTATTGACTATTCTCAAAGTTATAAACAATGAATATATGCATATTTATTTAGTTTTAAATCTGAAAAATCATTTTTATGAATTTCGAACAAGCCTTTCACTAAAGATAAAATATTGGCAATGAAAATTGTTTAAATATCAGTGAACAAAACACGACCGTCAAGGTTCGAAACACAAACTGCGAAAAAGATAGATAGATAGATAGATAGATAGATAGATAGATTTAAGTCGTTAGTATTTTCAAGCGATTCAATTATTCTGTTCTTCTGTAAATATTATTCTATATAGATATTTATGGAACTAGGTTTAGTCAATATCGACACGTAACTGTTTTAATTTTCAATTATTCAGATTTTTTAAGAAATAACTAGCATTCATTTCTAATTAAATTCATATCTAAAAATTGAATGTACATTTAAAGATACATGTATAAAGATGATTCTAACAAGAAAAAGTTCCCATATATTTCTCGACAAATAAAGATAATCATATCAAGGCTTTAGTTTAAACTTCGGTTTTGATATAAAACTAAGTCGCTATGAAAATATACGACGTTCTTTTAAATATTGAATGATAAAAATTATATAGTAAAAGATTACTATATGATAACCACTTTTTTGTAATTTACTCTAGTAAAGCACCTAAGAATGTGTTCAATCTGATTGTATGTTCAAAACATTAAATGCCCTATTGTAAAGCTTTATCTATTTACCATTTTGGATTCGTGACTTCAAACCGTTTATAACCTATTATCGGAGTACATACGTTAAGATTTGAAATATTTGAAGGGACTTTGACATTGAAAACAATGGGGATAATAATTATCATGTTCTCTAAATATAAGCAATATTTCTCACTTATTCTGTGAAATAGATTTTTTGTAGTCCTTTTATTCACGAGTCATCGGCGATTCTGAAAAAGTTTTGATCACTGAATTTCTTCCCTTAAAATATTCTGAGAGAGGAAAATGTTAAATTGGTCCCTTTTCTCTCTCTAGTTCATTAAATAATATCTCATCAAATGAAAACGATGAAATCTGATCTCTGATGAAACAAAATGGGAATTCTTTTATGCTGTAGCCGTATCGGTACTACTGTATGATTACACTTGCTAGACTCTAATGAAACGCTTAGAGAAAAAAACTAGATGTGAATAACTCAAGAATGCAGCAAGTTGCTTTGAACAAATCCTGGAAGCAGCACATTGATGATGATGATGATGATGATGATGATGATGATGATGATGATGATGATGATGATTTCTTAAAACCACTGATATTTCCCTCTGTCTTAGTCTGTGTCTGCATTTCATTATTTCTTTTTAATTATTATTATATTTCTTTTTGACAAAGTCCAATTTTAAACTTAAATATAATATATTTATATGAATGTATTTTTCTATGGTTCCTTAGCAAAAATATCTGAGATATACGAACCCTACTTAAGTAATTATTGGTAAAAGATATGCTAGCATCATTAACTATTCTAATTAGTTTTCTTTATGAATTGCGATCATTATTTCAATCTTCAATTATGTTTATAATTCAATATGTGTAATTACAATGAAACCGATATTGTCATTAATTAATGAACAATATAAATTCTTTGATTCCAATGGAGACAAAGCAGGTTAATTAACTGACGTCCATCAATCTGTTGGAGTTGAAATGTTACAGACGTAGATTCTCACTTGAGAATCAACATTAAGTAATCTTCTTTCTATTCAGTAATCATTACTTCAGTTCACGATTTCTAAGTGCTTTCTCAAGAAGAACGCAAAACCTCTTCATGATAATTTTCTAGTAATAATTCTTTGGAAACAGGCGATCATAATTGTTAGATATATCAGATGATTTCTTTTTCTTCTATCAGCAAATTATTTTTCAGTTTTCTTTTTCTTTTTATTCATATGAATGAATCTAACCTTAAACTATGAATCCTTATGAACGAAGAAGAATGATACACCCTAATCAACAAAGGAAAGTCATGTTCTTGTTTTCTAATTCTTACCATTAGTATTTATTATTTTATCAAAATTTAATATCGCCTAATTCATTTTCATAGTTAACAATGAAATTGTCTTTCGGGAGTAAGTGGCCATTGTTTAGTAATCATGAATGGTAGTTTAAAATTTATTGCTTGAATATTGTCGGTACTGAATTTTATATGTGTCTGTATAAATTGCAACGAAACTTTATAAACATGTAGATATGTTTCGACAATGACTCGCCTGAGAATCGGCAACACCAAACGCTGAGCCGTGAGTTTTATGCTGCTTTTATAGTTGAAAATATTGTGATATAGCTCTGCATTTTTTATGATTTTAATTTTTTCGGTGTAAAATCTTAATCATAATTACATATATATATATATATATATATATATATATATATATATATCAATTAGAGAAGATTTTTAAGGGGTAATTAGTCACGAGAAATGCTGGTAGATTATTTGCAATGATTTCGATTCTGATTGATTGCTTCATACTACTGACCTTGGGCCACAGCTAAGACAAGCTTGGTGTATATATATATATATATATATATATATATATAAGTAAAGTTGACGACCTTAGTCAAGGGTGACCTGAAGGTTCCCTTTTCAATAACTACCACACCGAAGTGTAGGAAAGGGTGCTGCTCCATTCCCTGCATTGCTCCACTTTATCATTGATCCTTACCTTGTAATGCTGAGTGTTAAGCAAGGCGGCATCAAGTACCATTTTTTGAGTCTCTGGTATGACTCTACCTGGGATTGAATATTATATTTTCTTATGGGAAAAGACTTTGTAACTTTTGTGTTTCAATAAAATTTTCACCCAATATTATTCGCACCTTTGTTCTATATATATATATATATATAATAGAAATATCAGGAAAGTTGGACAAATCAAACGCTTTTAAACCGGTTCAGAGGGGCAATATTTCGTTCTTTTATTTCATTTTTAATTTTTCAGAACTTTCTCAAATTGAACCGTTTTCTGAGATTTTAAATCAAAAATCTAATAAAAGAACGAAATAACGCGCTTCTAAACCAGTTTTAAGTGTTTGGTGTATCCAGCTTTCCACATATTTCTATCATATTGTCAGACTCACCACAATCTATTATTTTAACATATATATATATATATATATATATATATATATATATATATATATATATATATTCAGCGAAAGTAAAAACGTTCAAGGTTTATAAGTGGTGCCAATAAGGGACCTAAGATTCAGAGAGATACAGGAAGATGGGAAGGATGATGGCTCTATACACGCTAATTATTGTGTCCATCTCAAGGTGTTGGCTTCTCGACACATGTTTAAAGAGTCTACCAAACGCACTTGCTAACTTTTACCAGCTTGTTGTCGATTTTCTTGTCGATCTTGGCATCAATATAATTTATAATATATATATATATAATTTATATATATTATATATATATATAATATATATATAATTTATAATATGCATAATTATGTGTGTGTGTGTGTGTGTGTGTGTGTGTGTGTGTGTGTGTGTGTGTGTGTGTGTGTGTGTGTGTGTGTGTGTGTATGTGTCATTTTATTGTTTTATATATTTCAAAGTAGGGGCATAAAGATAGTTGACCCTTTAGATGAAGTCTCGTGTAACTTTGTTTCTTTTCCCACTCAGCACACTCAGACTATTTACTGCTACTGAGTGTAAGATGCATTTGAAAATTCTTGTTAAAATAACTATATCGGCTGCCAGGCAAAATAAATCGATAGGCAGAGGCTAATCGATTAGTGAAACGATTGACAAGGCCAGGGACACGATGTTTGTAACGGGTGACTACCACACCACGCTATTTACACGTTGGAACACACAAATGAGTGACGTAGCAGACAAACTTTGGTTGAGGAATGTGATCATAACAAAAACAATCTACTTTTGATGTCGAATAAGCTGAATTCACGGTGGTTTAGGTTTTGTTGGCCTTATGGCACGGGCAAGTGGCCAAAAGGACAAGACGGTCCACTGATTGGAGCTTAGTTCGATCAGGCGAGTCAGAGTTTAAATCGTAAGGGAATTAATAAATATATGAAAAGAAAAAGAAGAAAAAAAACTGTTTTATTATCTGAAAGGTTCAGTAGAGTCATGATTAGCCGACGGATAGTGAAATTTTAGATCGAGAGTGAAAGAATGACAAAACAGCTATGGAAAAGGCCGAAGGTGAACTGATAGAATGAAGTTATAATTTCCCTAGAGATGCTGACTGATTGAGAAAATTTAATAAAAGGGAAACGTTGAATATATCAGTAAAGCTTGGGCGACTATAATTTCGTGTAAATTCACTCCAAACGCTCTCACATACAAATATCTAATTCTTTTTCTCCTTCTCCTTTGTCCTCTCTCTCTCTCTCTCTCTCTCTCTCTCTCTCTCTCTCTCTCTCTCTCTCTCTCTCTCATACACACACACGCACACACACAGAGCACTTCTGTCACTTATTCACTGGTCTTTCCCTATTACTTCTCTTTCACTCTTCCATCCTGAACGTTGCCTTCATTTTCATTCTCTCTCTCTCTCTCTCTATCTCTCTCTCTCTCTCTCTCTCTCTCTCTCTCTCTCTCTCTCTCTCTCTCTCTCTCTCTAAGCATGTGTGTGTGTGCGCGCGCACACGCTTACAGTGCATTATCTCTTTTCCGGTTCACCTCTTTCAATCGTACCTTTTCTGTGTCTTTCACGACTTGTATTCTTTTGAAATGTCTCATGTTCATTATCTGACTTGTTTCAGTTTCTTTCTCACGATTTATTCAGCACTTTCTCACTTCATTGCTGTCTATACATATTCAATAACGATGAAGAAAAAGTGGCCAGCGTGAACTTTTATGATCCACTCCATTCGATACGGAATTTTGTGACCGATGCAATTGTATTGTAGATAAAAAGAACTAAAAGAATATTATCCAGCATCGGACATTTTCAAATGTAATCTGTTTTGTACAGAGCAGATATAGACATGCTAGTCTCTTTGGATCAAACAAAAATTGTCCGATGAAATGATAATAGCGAACACAGAAACAGTACATACGTACATGCATATATATATATATATATATATATATAAAACATTTACTTAATTTTATTTATCAAAATTATCATCCATTAGTTGTCTGAATTTCTGAGACGAACCTTGATTTTTATCATCCAGGTTTTTCGATTTATTGTCTTTATCTTTATCGTTATATTCACAACGTTTTGGCCGATATGCCCTCTGGCCTTTTTCCGGTGTTTGTCCAACTCGGGAGCCAACACGAAACCTCGAACCACATCCAATTATTTAATCCACTTGCAACTTCTAGATTATTGGCGTTGGTTCCCTAATTTTCTAGAGACAAAAATATGGAGGCTGCAGGGTCAATCCTGCCGGCAGGCGAGTAATTCAGGTATACTTAGCAATTATACCTGGTTATGGTTAACGGAATCAGAACAAGTGACCCCGTACATTAAATAATGAATGTAGTTCTGAGTTCTGCTTAAGCTCCAGAGTTCGACAAACACCTGAAGAAGGTCAGACGACTCATCGACCGAAGCGTTGTGAATATAACAATAAAGATGAAGACAAATAGTCCAAAAAATCCTGAATGATAAAAATCCTAGTTAATATCCGTTTCAAACAAGAGTTTTTTTTTTCCCACACCCGTTTCCCACTTTCCCCGACCAATCTGCTTCTTTCACTCTCTATCCTGCACAATCTTTACTTCATTTTCTCTTGCCTCTCCACTCTTTCTTTCTCTTTCCCCTTTTCTCTCTCATACACATCTCTCCTAACCTACCAATCAACATTTCCTTCTCTCTCTCTCTCTCTCTCTCTCTCTCACACACTCTCCTATTTTCCTCTCTGTTCCCCGCTATCTCTTCTTATTTTTCCAATGTCGAAAAATAATACATGTTTTACAGAATTAATTAAGCTTCACAATCTATTTTAATCAGTGATTCAATCTTATATTTATATTTGCTTAGGGATTTTATCTCTGGTTTTGTCATATTTTGTCCTTGTATAAATGGAAAACAGAATATATTGGATTCCAAGAGTAATAATTTCAACCTACAACTGCAAACATTCTTCTTGATCTTTTTAAAAAGCACTCACGCTATTCTGTTCAAACATTAGTCCGATTTCCATTGAATAACTTTCTGCGCAACAATCATAGTTTAAAAAATAGCATACGTCCTGTTTGTTTTCCGTTTTGCATGTGAATAAACTCTGACATAATCTAATACTAATGAAACTTATTCTTAATCAACAATAAAACTTTGAACAATATCTTAAAGGTATGTATGTAAAACTGACAACTCGAGGAAGATATTTTCGCTAAAACAATCAAATTATAATAATCTTATGGTTATAAGATATTAAATACAACAATCTCAGATTAGCTACTTCAGCTGAATATTGTCTGGAAAAGGCTAGTTATGTATTTACCAAAGTCTCAACTTCTTCATATGAGGATTGTAGGTTTGCTTTGGTTTCTTTGTTTAATGGTATAATCAACCTCCATGGGTTATTAGATTTTGGCTTCTAGGAAAATAAAGGGTTCATGACACTCATGGACGTATTAGTTCAAACTATTTGTTTACAAGATCATATTCATTCAGTATATATGCATAAACAGGATTTGGCATTAAGTTACCCATTATAGTTGATATGCCGTTAAACACAACCAACCAACCAATATATAGTTTTATATAGCGTAGATATTTAAAACGTCGAAATAGAATTTTATACAGATTTCATTTCATTTAAGGAGTCTTAATTGACTTTAAAAATCATTTCCATGAATACATTCGTTAAATTTATTTATACAACAGCTAACCATCAATGTTACCAGATTAAACAGTTTATTATATATATATATATATAGAGAGAGAGAGAGACGTCCTTACACAGTAGTAATTTGCTAAAACAAAGTTACATCACTTTTGTAATAGATTCTCCCTTGATGATGGCCCAAAGTCGGGCAGAAAGTACTAGGGATACATACAACTATGGACAATACCTAAATCAATTCCCCCACCCTGAATACGATAAAAGTAATACGGGAATTCGAACGGATCTAGAAGAAAATATATAGGTATAAAATGTCTATTATGTTTAATGAAATTTGCATATATATATATATATATATATATATATGTATATATATATTGAAAGAGAGAGAGAAAGAGATTTGAATGTGAACACTCGATGTTTCACATCGATACGATTATCTGATATTGACACCAAGTCGTTAGCATTAGACATGATTCTAAAAATAGAAATTCGATACTTTTGCTTAAAATTAAGAAAAAAATAAATTCGTAATTCGCATTAATGGGGATCATCTAATTCTAAACGAAATATTTCCAATGTTTTTAACTTTTGAGAAATTTAGTAATTCTCAAAATACAAGAACAGAAGATTCGGTCGAAAAATAAGACTGATTCCATCAATTTCTAAAATTTCTCAAATGAGAAGGAAACTCGCTGCGCATATCCACCAAGTACATTGCGTCTTTTTGTTTGTTTCCTTTTTCATTTTGAATTTAAAAAAATCCTCCTAAAACTATCAGTTTTGTACATGTCACACAATCCTGACGAACGTTGCAAAATAAAAATACATGTCAGTCAATACGCCTGAAATGCAACTATGCCATCTTGCTGTTCCTCATAGTCGATAACTTAGATCAATATTGACTGATGAGAAGAATCTTCATCACGGTTTCTCTTTCGATGAGCCGATGGCAATGAATGCTGCCTTCTGGGATGACCGAATCAGATGATTTCAACTTCACTGCTCACATTCACGGTCAAATGATTCTGTCTTAATAAAAGACTAGGTCAAATCCCTTAATAATCTCATTTCATGGAATCCTCTCAAAAACCTCGGACCGGCGGCTTAGTAAGAAAGTGAGTTTATACTCTATTCGACTTAATTCGCTTCAGTGGGGTAGATTTATCATCAAGTCATAATCGTAGATGAATTGATGGGAAGACTAGAAATTGTCGCAAAACAAATTAAATGACATTAAAATTTCTGTTTAGAGTTTAAACTTGATTATTCGTTGAATATTTACATCTTAATCAACTTTCGTTTATATCAATGATCTCAGTCTGGTTCTCATAATCATAAAATGATTGTTTAAGGAGGTGCCCGTGGTGTAATGGTAACGTCGCAGGATATGGACACGGCGATACGAGTTCAAATCCTGAACCTGACTGATTGCATTTCACATAGCACTAATACCCTTGGGAAAGGTATGAATCCAATTATTCTCCCTCCAGCTATGGGTAAATAGTAGGGCAGACTAGGTTCTTCAGCCTTGGTGAGGCAACTAGTCTAGGAGAAGGAAAAC
>CAUZXS010003417.1:22500-45000 GCA_963585895.1 Sepioteuthis lessoniana
GTAAATTAACGGTTATCGTCACGAAAATGGAATCTGCTAGCCTTGTTTATATTCGATATGATGCTGTTTGCATTCATCTTTCACTAATGCCCTTAGAAAAAGGCACGAATTCATCTCTTTCACCTCATCAGCTATGGTTAATAATAACAGTGCAAGTCAGTATATATAAATTGTGTGTGGTCAAAGAGTTATAATATTCTGCAATAACATCTTCCAGCAACCTGTTTTGACAATTGAACGTCCTTTTTCGTTTTTTCGATGTTGTTGAGACATGGTTTCTGCAAATCCATTATTCATCCCTCTTCATTTGTTTAATCTGAGAAAGGGAAAAAAAACTTAATAAAAAAAGAACTCTCTCTCTCTCTCTCTCTCTCTCTCTCTCTCTCTCTCTCTCTCTTATATTATACATATGACATGGTAAAGAATAGATTGAACTACTTTTGACATATCAATGACTCGTCTTAAACCATAATTCAGTTTCTGATTTACCTGTATATTACTAAAAATTCTTTTATCTGTACACAAATATATGTTTGTGTATGTGCATATGTGTGAGCTTACGTGTAACTGTAACTCAGCATAAAATGACACATTATAAAGAGATTTCTATAAAATGCAATCTACTTAACATGCTTTAACTTGAAGTGATTTCCTGTCCAATTTGCAACTGGATGATAGTTTTACGTGGTCTAAATTGGCACTGAATATCATTTTTAATTAACCAAATGCTAAATATAACGGAAATAACACTAAAATTCTAATCAGGATATTTCACTCCTTTCTAAGGAAAAGCATCTATATCATCACGAACCACTTTCATAACACGAACCTAACCTGTTCGTGTGACATCTAGCTTGCGCTCAATATTTTTAAGTTAACATTTTTATGTCTTTTATGCAAAATTGGGAAGTTTTTAATTGTAAATATTTATTAAAGGTCTTCATACAATCTGTCAACTAAAAAGTGCTTTCCTTATTTTCATCAAGAAAACAAAAGTTTTTACGTAAATTTCTTTATTTCATTTTGAATGTTTAAAGTGCTCTTTTTATAGAAAATATCACACAACTTAGCCGCCAAATATATTTGTTTCAGCCCTGTATTTGATTCAGATTTGCCAAATAATGTCGTCTATCTTTTCTTCGTCCATATGGTTTCCAACAAGTTTATTATTTTCTCTAGAAAACGAGTGTTAATAAATTTACACCTTTCAAAGTTATAACGGGACATATTCAGATTGTTTGGCATTACGCCTTTGCCCATTAACACTACTTATTCAAAATGACTAAAATTGTTAAAGTTATCTCTTTCTGTCTCGCAAACTTTTTCAATAGGTTAACAGGCATTATCAACTATCAATTGTTATTAGATATTTTGACAGTTATTCATAGACAGCATTGCACTGTCACTCAGCTCATTGTAGCATGACATGATGGGGAAAGTTAATGATTTTGGTTGGGTCTTACTTTTTTAATTGCATATAACCCTCTTGGTTAATTTAACGCTAACGTCATCCTTGTAGAAGAACAGCAATTATAGTATTTAACTTCTACCTAGGGTTTCGTACCTTTCCCAAGGGTGTTAGAGTGAAAGTGAACGTAATAGCGAGACTGGAGTTAGAATTCGCTTATTTCGGGGCCACAGTTCAGCAATTTAGCCGCAGAACCCCCACAAGTAGGCTTATGGCAGAGTGACATAAATAATTGTTGAATATTCTAATACTTCCTACCCTGTGTTTGTGATCAGAATTTTATACAAAAATTCAAGGAAATAATGAATTTAGAAAACGTATATTTTGCAAAAAGTATCTTGGAGATATTTCTAAATCAACTGACTCCTCCTTTATCTAATTTTGGGAAGTTTAGGTAAAATACAGTGGTGTTATTTAAAATATTTACTTTTATATAAAGAAACCTGAGAAATTTATAAATAATATTAATGTCAGGATTGTAGATTGAACACGTTGGCACATGAAGTAGATTTGAAAACTCCGTCAAACTACACAAGTAAATCAACAATAGGTAAAACACAACCTCTTTTTTTCTTGTACTTTTATTTTAAACAATTTCATATCACAAAACTACTTATATATACAAACTGCGATAGATTACTTAAAAAATTTCTGGATGAGTGACAGAAACGCTTCGAGAATTTAGGCACTTAACGAAGATTCCTGATCCTGTACAAACCCAACCTCATGAAATATATCAATCGAATACAATATTATTGACTTATTTAACAAGTGTAGATTGCGAAAAATTCGCATCAAATTTGTTTCTCACGCGCTGGCAAAGTTTATACGCGAAATAATTCTTAACAATATACATCCTGGGAAAACAAAACTGTTTTAGCCAAAAAAGGAATAGACGCACGAATGAGAAAAACGCTAGATAAAATCATTTCAACTGTTAGATACTGTTATTTCTGAATGCATGATTACAACGTGACTTATACTATAGCATAAAATACATGCACGTAATTTCTTTCCTCGTATTACGTCTTTTATGAAACCTCTTGTATATAAACTTGCTTTTAGTTTAGACTTGACATCATATATTTGTGAAGGAGTGTCAAATTTTGTTTTCTCTTGTTAAAATAGTTTCTCTAGCAACCCACAATTATAAACATTATTTTTTACGTTTCTAACAAGTACCTGGTGTTGTACATTTTTTTGCATCCCAAATCAGTTTGGCTTTTACTTTTTGTTTTTTCTTATTAGTCAGGTTTTTTCTGATATTTTCTACATCGCTGGCCGCAAAGTTCTTCCATCTGATCTTGAACTTTTTCTCCATCTTGACTCGAATCGCTTGACCATTTCATTATCGTGGTCATCTTCCGAGTGGTCAAATTGTACTGGATAAATTTACTTATTAAATCAAAATTATGCAAACCTTTAAATTCCTGAACAATCCAAAATTCACGATGTTGCCATTAAATGAAGCTTTTTTAGAACTTGACTTCTATTAAAGGTCTCAACTTGTTGGATTCGGTTTTATTTTGACTTAAAATTTCCAAAATTATACTTGGGGAGTAGTTCCGTGGTGTAGTGGATTAAAAGCTTGAGCTACGACCTCGTATTCAGCGAGTTCAAACTCCAGTTGAGCTATCACATTCACTTTTGGACTAATACTCTCGGGAAAGGTTTGAACTCTCTCATCACCCCAGCAATGGATTATATGCTTTCACTGCTTTTATTCAACAATGATGGCTCTGGCACTAAATAACCCTCGAAGGTTAATAAGTCACTCAAACAAAGAAACCAACCAAACAAAAACTACGGTAAATTAATTGATCGTCCATTCATGTTTCAATCCCTTCCCACAAATAATTTCCGAAAATCTGCCATCTCTTATGGACGAGTTATCATTTTTTATTATCCTTTTCCTCACAAATGGATGATTTATTATTATTATCTAGGAAATTAATGTGTCTGATTTTACTCTGATTTTCTCCTCAACACACTTGCAGATTGCCTGTTAAAGCTCTTTATCGATAAACACAAATCCCATTAATCCTTTCGTCACACTCTATATTATAATTATTCAAAAGCAGTGATGAGAAAATTATTTTATTGACCTATAAATTAATGTCATTATTCCAAGTTATCCAGGAATCGAGAGAATATTTCTTGATAATAATTCAAGGGGAATATAATATTACCATGGAAGTTCCACAGAATATGTACTTTATATCTGCTCGAATTTAAATTATGAATAACATTTTGAGATAAATCATTCGTCGATAAAAAAAAAATAGTATTTTACGATTTGGTAAATTAATAACAATACAATTACCTATCAAAATATATGAAATATAACCTTAAAATCAGGTGGAGGATCATGATGACACATGACTCCCTAAGTAACGAGCAGAGTATCGCAAGATTGTCATTTCAAAATTATATATATATATATATATATATATATATATATATATATATATAAAGTAAAAAGTAAAGTTGGCAACCAAAGTCGAGAGTGACCCGAGGGCTCCCTTTTCGATAGCTACTACACCAGGGTGTAAGGGAGGGCGCAACTCTTATCCTTAGATTGCTCCACTTTACCCCTGATACATACCTTATAATGCTGAGTGTTAAGCAAGGCGGCATCAAGTACTATTTTTTGAGTCTTTGGTATGACTCGACCTGGGATTGAACACAGGTCTCCCGGGCCATTGGCGAACATATATATATATATATATATATATATATATATATATATGCCTCAACTAGAAAAAAGAGCCATAGCCAAACATTTTTGTTGTGGCAACAAACTACCACTTTTTATAGAACTAGAAAAACTAATTCAGATTTCTGTCTTCATTTCCGTGCAGATACAAAAATAAGAGGTGTTCGACAAATCTAAAATCTTTGCGTGGCTCAGAACTTTTCGAATGATTCTTGCATATATATATATATACACGTCTGTGCACGTGCGCGTGTCTGTGTGAGTGCGTGCACGTGCGTTACGTTTTATATACATGGATTAAAATTTTAGTCTATAAACTGTCAAAAAATGAAATTTCATAATTCTTTTAATAAGATCTTCCTCTTCATGATTAAAACTAAATTATACTTTTTTATGTTTTATTTATATTTCAACATGGAAATATTATAAATGAAAATAACCAGCTGAAATAGCTGCTGAAATTTATGTCAAGAACCTATCTGTTTTTAATTTCTTTTTCTTCCTTTTTATTTCTTATTTTGTTATTTATTCTTAATTTATTCACTTATTCGTTTTTGGGGGAATTTTTTGGTTTTCTTTTTTCGTTTTTCTATTTTGCTTTGTTTTTCTGTTTGTTTGTTTTTTGTTTTTTGTTGTTTTTTTTTTCTTCGTTCTTTTAGTCCCATTATGTCGTTGACCTTGAATTCCTGAAAATTGGATTAACTCAATTAATTGAGAGCATCATTTGCTTCTTATTTAGCGCTGAAGAGAAGCTTGATGGAATCTTTGGAAAAAAAAAAAAGAAATCTGTTAATTCAAAAAAAAAAAAACAGTAATGAAAAAATAGCTTTCCTCTAGGGAACAAACAGGAAATGAGAATACTTCCGCTCGATGACACGCATGCTCAAACACCCTTACATTATCTCACCTCTAAAACAAAAATCAGATTTTTTATTATATATAATCGATTCTATGAACTAACAGATATGCACAATCAGGCATTTATAAATGTTTGTATATGCATTCATATCAGGAAGAAATCGTATACATCTTCAAGCTTATATCAATGATGCACAAGTTAGACAAGTATCAGAACAAGACAGCAATGCACTTATAGATTTATTCATTTATTTATTTACTTGAAATTGATATGTACATACGCTAAAAGGAGATGTCCGTGGTGTAATGGTTATCGTTGTAGGAAATGGACCTGGCGACAGGAGTTCAAAACCCTGGACGAGGCTGGTTGCATTTAACATTGTACAAATACCATTTGAGAAAGGTATGAATCCAGTTATTCTCCCTCCAGCTAGGGGTAAATTGTGAGGCAGACTGGGTTCTTAAGCCTTGGTTAGGTGACCAGCCTCGAAGAAGGGAAACTCTGAATAGTCCTGTTAAATACCGCTTAAAAACTGACCTTTTGTCACACCTTCCTGTGCGGAAAAGTAGGTAAATATATACGCTAAAACCGATGCCAAAAAAGTGTTTGATTGTGTATGTGCGTATGCAAACACACAACTGCTTTGATTTCGTGCATACAAATGTACAACTTACATACAAATTTAATTATAAAGGGTTAAAATTAAAATACAACCAATTATTCAGTACAGTCATGCTTATTAAACCATACACGCACATATAAGTGTGTATGTGTGTGTGTATTTAGGACAAGACACCCCTATAGGCATATTAACAAATGAATAAATACTTTTTAAATCATAATGGGATTATTTTCCATAAGAGCATTGTGAGCTTAAGTTATATAATAAACACAATGTGGATTTATACATTTTCGAGGGAAGAGATTTGACTTTGACTTGTGTGTGTACTTGAAAATCTATAACTATATTTAGAGCGATGTTTTCATGAACATGCGGACAACAAAAGTATTTATACATACATACAAATATATATACATATATGTATACATGTGTGTGTGTGTGTGTGTGTGCGTGTGTGTGTGTGTGTGTGTGTGTGTGTGTGTATCCAACCTCTCCGCCGCGATTAGGATAAGACACATGGTCCCTTAATCTAGCAGATTAAAGCTGGTTTTGATTGCATAAGAATTGTGACAAGCAAAGGATTATTGATTCCCTTATATATATATATATATATATATGTGTGTGTGTGTGTGTGTGTGTGTGTGTGTGTGTGTGTGTGTGTGTGTGTGTGTGTGTGTGTGTGTGTGCGAAACAATGCTGTAATGTAACAGAGGGTTGTATATGTATGTAATGGTCAGTCTGTATTTATATACTATAAAGTCTTCTCCAAAATGCATGATTTATTAAAGCATTTGACCAGACTTGATATAGGGATTCTGATGGTCATAAAATGAATAATGAATTTTTTAGCTACGATGCTTTCTCCAGATTCGTATTAACGTCAATGATGAATTCCATTCAGTTGTGATGCTCGATGTTATATATTAACTTATAATATTAAGTCTGAAATACATCACGGAGTAATGGATATCGTGGTTCTTGTGAATTAAATGTTACTTTTACAAGTATTAGAAGAGGGTTTGAGTCAACAATAATTTTTCTTCTCTCTTCTTTATTCAATTAGTAACCATAAGTAGCGTTGTAATGTTTTATATAAAACGCTGATTAAATTCAATACACATTCGCGAGAGATTGAAATGTATGAGCAATATGCTTTGTGCACTCAATAACATCAAACAGAAAAATGTTATCTATCTCTGATGGAAGCAGATTTTAATTGATTTTTCTACGCTTCTTCAACATAACTGTCAATATTGCTAGATTAGTAATTTGGTAGTTCTTTAATTTTCTTTTTTTTTTTTTTTTTTTTTTTCATCGTTTTGCTTTGAATCTTTTTATAAGCTTTTTGACTCATAGAGGTTACTATTTTGCGAGTGCTCTGAGTTCTTTCAATTCTTTTTTTTTTTTTTCACCATCTCAGTCGGTCTCAGAAATGAAAGTGAAAATACCAATGATGGATCACAAGCTTTTACGATGCACGTGTATTTACAGTCATTAAATGAGCTTTTCTTAGTTTGACACAAGGCCAGAAATATATAGCGCCTTAGGAGTATCAAACTCAGTAGTCAGTTGTAATTGATCTGCCCGAGAAACATTCTAACCATTACGCCACGACGATGTGGGCATTTCACCAGGGTGTAATTTTTAGCAATCTTGGCTAGCAGACCAGTTTTAGAGAGTTGCATTCTCACTGGGAGTCTTATATTTCTGGCATTATGCTAAAATAATTTCAGCTTAATAAATACCTATAGCATGATGAAGTGGCCAAAAACTAAGAGTAACTTATAATTGATACAACTCCAATTCTACTATGAAACACTCTTTTCGCGTGTTATACCATTCAATCATAACTACTAGTCATGCAGAAGAAGTTAGTTTAAACTACATTTGTAGATTTTCTTGTAGATAATTCATCTTTTGGAAGATGCTTAAATCTCTAAGTAGTCTGCATAACATTTTCATTTAGCTGTCAACATTTTCCTCATAACTAACCACTAGAGATCACGATATTTAGAAAACTGCATACCTTAAACTTTGCGGTTGGAATGAGTTTTAACCTCAAAATTTCATTTATAGGAATTCTTTCTTGATCTAATCAAAACATTGCTTACGTCTTTGTTCAAAATCCTTGAAGCAATCAACAAAGTACAATCCACTCTCTCAAAGGTAACTGGACTTCTAGTATATCTAGGTTTTTCAAGGATAGACATGATTTCATTAACATTTTAAACAAAGGACTATATAGTGTAAACTATAACCATGGTTTTTTTATGATTTAGTGAAATGTTGAAAGAACTATTTGGAAATCCAACAGTCTGATACACAATATAATTCATTCTAAATTATTCCCAAAAAATACTTATTACTTAATGTATTGTGAATCCCAACTGAAAATATTATCAGTCAGTATCTTAATATATATATATATATATATATATATATATATTCACACCCATACATGCACACATGCACACACATAGATAGATAGATAGATAGATAGATAGATAGATAGATAGATAGATAGATAGGGAGATAGATAGAGAGATAGATTGATAGATTTTCTTTTGATCTGAAAATTGCAGCAATATGTTTAAAAGAGAACATTGCTCGATATTCATGTTGACCCTTTCATGTAACTTACAGTTCATAGAGTGCTTTATATGCAGTTTGACGTTGTAGAATACGCCGACCGCATCTCACTTAAGTTAAAAGCCGTGCTCACGAGTGTCCTGTTTATGTCACTAAACCATCTGATGGTGAAGCTCAAGTCTAGAAGCCTTAGGGAATGTGAAGTAAACTTTCATTGGCATTACACCTAGGTCCACATTGACCCGGAGTGTCAGTACATGTTAAGGTTATAACTATAGTTCAAATAAAATTGTTTAATCACATACTATACTGAAAATCATTTAACTATGGTAAATAGAACTAATCGTGTTAGATAGCATTACTTGTGCTATGGTAAATAGAACCAATCGTGTTAGATAGCATTACTTGTGCAAACAAACGAGCCTTGGCTCGTGTGAAAATTGTTGCCTAAAAACTGTTCGTTTACAAATCATATATATATATATATATATATATATATATATATATATATATATATATAAAGGATTTGGTATTAAGTAACCTATGAAGGTTGATATGCCGTAAAGCTCAACCGACCAACTAACCAAGCGTTCAGTTCACTTACATCTTTGAAAGACAATTAAAAAAAAACATACTGAAAAGATAAAAACGTAACTGACAATGAGTGTAATAAACAAAGTGACCTCCTTACACGTACAAATATATATATATGTATATATATATATATATATATATATGTGTGTGTGTGTGTGTGTGTGTGTGTGTGTGTGTGTGTGTGTGTGTGTGTGTGTTAATCAAGCTTTTGGTATATATATATATATATATATATATATATATACACACCAACTACTGCCTTTTTAACGAGTAATAATAAAATAATCGGAATCATTTTAATCAAGGAGCACAGTGCTCGTAAAAATTATGAGATTAGCTAAGTATGGATTGACACTTTCACTTGGGTTCAGAGTATCTGCACACAATGTCTAGGAGGAAAGTGTAAAACATCGGTTCTCTGGGTCTATATTGTATTTGTATACACTGCCTAGAATCAGTGTTGTACCTGCGGGCTCCTGTGGTCACTATAATATTTTCACACAAGATAATTTAGCCTTTTCAAGTTAATTTTACTGCACTCTCCAAGTAGAAGACTGCCGGCATGTCGGGAATATCACTTTCTTTCTTTCAGTTCAACCGTTTGAATCCAAATCTCGAACTCACTTTATCTGTGCACATTTACTTCTGAGGACATCTTTGAGAGAGATAAACATTCAGAACAATCACAGAATTTCTGATTATATATTTGCTTGATGTCCATCAAAAATAGCCATATGATCTACATATAAATAGGCAGTTCTACCAACGATGAGAGTATAATATTTATGTACCCGGTGAAAGATCAAAAGTGTTGCATGTCGTTAGGGTCACTTTGTTCTTTGGCTGGGTGTTTAGATATTACACTTTTATACAAGCAGAAATTACAGAAACTCGGAAAAAAACACAATGTTGATTATTGCAAAAAAATTGGATCAATTTTAATCAGGGCAAAAACACTTATATGCATAAAAATAAGTTATCAGGAGCAGTCTCGAGACTTTGGGGATATATTGCATCATTGTCTTTTTGTTCGTGTTAACTCATACTAACTTCTTATTATTGTTAACTAATACTAACTTCTTATTCAGTTTTTTGCTTTGCTTTTTTTATATAAACATGAAAGCATTTTTTAATTAGAATATTACAAAATAAATGAAATTGTTAAGAAAACAAAATAAAACAAAAGCAATATATATTTAAACTATATATATATATATATATATATATATATATATATATATATATATATATATATATGATGTTTTTCCGTTATTCACTTTTGATGGTCATTGCCGTGAAACTCAGAGTTGTAGGACAGTAAAAAAAAATGTTTACTTTTTTATATTGTTATAAAAAGCATTATGCTTATTTTTAGATATTTATACACTTTCCAATTAACAAAATTTTGACCGAAATTCATTGAAATGATATTTGTGTGATGTTGTATCTAGTTTATCAATATTAATATGTTGCAAAATGTAAGCGACTTGATTTCAGTACTAATTGATGATGAAGTCTGTTGTAACGTCATTTTAACTTCAAGTAGTATAAAAATAGAATGAATTTGCTAATTAATCAACAGGGAGGGTTATTTTGAGCACGAAGATACAATTAATTGACCTTCAAAATATTGTTGGAAAAAATGTCACATCCCAAATGTAAAAATTCTTCTTAAAGAAGAAAACTTTTATGGAAATAATTCCAGTGAATAATTATGCTAATAAAAACTTCTTTACAATAAATTATCAATTACAAGTTAATTTCTATTAAATTAAATACAACCTTTAGTTGTTTCTAGGAAATGGGTTTCCTTAGTCATCAACTGGGATGTTGTTGATAGGTTAATTTTAAAATAATGCACAGGAGTTACTTCCCTTATTCTAGTATTACGTCTTCATCAGAAGCTAACAAAAGAAAGTAAAGTTGGCGACCGTAGATGAGAGCGACCCGAAGCCTCCCTTTTCATTAACTACAACACTGAGGTTTAGGGGAGGGTGCAATTCTTATCCTTCGATTGTTCCACTTTACCCCTGATACATACGTTATAATGCTAAGTGTTAAGCAAGGCGGCATCAAGTACAATTATTTGAGTCTTTGGTATGACTCGACCTGAGATTGAACGTTGATCTCCCGAGTCATTGGCGAACACTCTACCCACTAGACCACACTGTTAGAATATTGACATGCCAGATCTAAATGACTACACAACTCTTTTATCATAATTTTTTAACTTCATTTCTCCAAATGGCCAAAGCTACATCAGCAGAAGATAGTGAAGTACTTTTAAGATTTGTAATCAATTATATATATATATATATATATATATATATATATATATATATATATATATATATATATATATATATATCGGATAATTCACACCTGACGATCGATGTTGTGAAACTCTGAGTTGTTGAACAGTAATAATTTTGCACTTTTTAATATTCTTACATTTTCCCAAAACTTTTTAGTGCATTGTGTACCGTTTTATTCCTTGCTTATTATCGACGTTTTTGGGGTTTATGTACGCAGAATATGCCATATATATTTAATATATAACACACATACATACACGAATACACACACAAATATCCACAAAATGTAAAGATCCCAATTAAAGTTGACTTAATTTAGGATTTTAAGGTTAATTCTTTTAAGGAATTTAAAGCTTGAACCTATCATCCAAATAAATGTTTCTCAAAATATAAACATTTTGTAATTTCTGTCACACTTATTTTGCTTTGCGAAGTCGTCGAAAGTCTCTGGTAATCGTTCAAATTTAAATTTCTTTTCCTCATTATTACATTATCGTGGTCATCGTCGGCGATTTTTTTTCTTTTGTAGATCTGAAAAGTACCAAATGTTAAAATTCCAAATCAGTATATATATATATATATATATATATATATATATATATATATATATATATATATATATATACTTAAGATGGTGAAACAAGTGTTTCTCTGGAGTATTTAGGCAAATTTATTGCCTTTATTCATCTTTCAATCCGTTGTATCTCCTAGAAGTTCCGTACATTTAAACATCATTGCATGTGCCAATAACCTCGTAGTTTTTCAAAGAAAAAAAAACGCCGATTGAATGATAGAGCAGTAATATAATATTTCTTTGTATATATATATATATATATATATATATATATATATATATATATATATATATATATATATCGTTGTTCTTGCAACACTTGTTTCACCATCTTAAAGTCTAGATGAAAGTTTACTAAAGCTGAAACATTTTAATGTAAACTTTCCTTTATAATAAATTCATTACTTTTGGATTACTTTTCTTTTATATATATATATATATGTGTGTGTGTGTGTGTGTGTGTGTGTGTGTGTGTGTGTGTGTGTGTGTGTGTGTGTGTGTGTGAGAGAGAGAGAGAGAGAAGATTTGATAACTTTGATAACCTTTTATTGTCATTATCCTCCTTAAAAACATTTCTTTTTCTTCCAAAATATGATCATGATCTGCAAAAATGAGTAGTAATTTACTCATTCCTTTATTCGTGATTATTTCTTAAACAAAATTCAAAATCATATTTAACTATTTGTTGCTCATTAATCATTTTCTCCGATGGTGAAGCTCCAGTTCTGGATATCTGGGGAATGTGGAGTACCCCGATCATTGCAATTACTTTCAGCTTCACTCTGACTCGGAGTGGTATTACCAGTTAATTCCTTTCTACGAGTAATGTATATCTTTTTTAAATTATTTGAATTAGGTAGATATTAATTGATACTATATTAATGTGTGCAAGCAAATGATCATAGAAAAATAAAAATGTAATTTTAAAAAAATAATTCAGCATTCAAAACAATTACCGCAAACAAATATTTTTAACCAGAATTAGAATTTCAGCATTAAGTAACCCATTAAAAGTTAATATGCCTTGAAACAAATAACCCAAACCAATCATACTCGAAAATGTAAGGGAAGTAACTCAGTGCGTCACTAAAAATTAGCTTATATCCCTTCAAATATTCTTGCAAATTTTTCTCAACTTTTTTTTAAAAGCAATATTTTCTATTTTTAGTAGTTTAGTATATATTCTACTATAACCTGAATCTAGTGGAATAACATTAATCGACTTTCCTGGGTTTAATAAAAGCGGATCTTTTTTTATTCGGGAGTTAGCATCATAAGGAAAAAATTTTTAGCTTCGCAATCAACTGCAGAAAATTGTAAACTACACGCGTAATTAAGTAAAGTAAAGTTGGTGACCTTAGTCAAGGGTGACCTGGAGGCTCCCTTTTCAATAGCTACTACACCGAGGTGTTGGAGAGGACGCTACTCCATTCCCAAGATTGCTCCACTTTACCCTTGATCATAAACTGAGTTCTAAGCAAGATGGCATCAAGTACCATTTTTTGAGTCTTTGATATGACTCGACCTGGGATTGAACCTTCGTCTCCCAGACCATTGGCGAAGAATATACTCATTCGGCCAATGGCTACAACACGTGTTGACAATAAAAACTTAATTGAATCATTAAAAGATAATTATTTAGAAATATATACGTTACATGCATTATCTATTTTATTGTTTATAACATAAATGCATGTTTACGTGAAATAATTTCAAAAAGTTAAATTATATAAAAAGTTGTACTGCCCTAAAAACCAAAAATAAAATGAACAAAGCGCCCCGAGTTCAAACCCTGGATAAGACTGTTTGCATTTCACTTATCGTTAATACCCTGCGGAATGGTGTGAATCAAGCTATTCTCCCCTCAGCTACAGGCAAATGATAGGACACGCTAGACTCTTCAACCTTGCTATGGCAACCAGTCTAGGGAAAGGAAAACTCTGAATTTGAAGCTGTTAAACTCCGCTTAAAGTGTTTCGTCCTGCTCGTCTACAGGGATAGGTAAATATATACATTCTCTGGGGATATCATGAGCTTTTTTGCCTAAGTAGATTCCAGTCACAACAGCATGTTTTGCCTCTTAGTGTGTGGTATTTTTTTTTTCGAAACTTCTTGCATCGTAAGAATGGATTGACTCTCTCTCTCTCTCTCTCTCTCTCTCTCTCTCTCTGTCTCTCTCTCTCTATCTATCTATCTATCTATCTATCTCTCTTTATATATATAAATATATATATAATTTTTCAATCTGAGATTCATTGAAAGTAAATCGATAGGCATCGCTTATTTACATTAAATAATGTACCACTGCTAAATAAATACACAAAAACGCTCACTTCGACAAGAATCTCAACGTTATGTAAGTTAAACCTTTTTTTTTTAATTATTATATTAAAAATTTCATATGATCAAATATTATTTCTTGAAAGAAATTTCGAGAAACATCAATTTTAAAATATATAACAAAATATTAAAGAAAGAAATAAAATGCTATCATACTGAATGGCTTGAATAATCTAAGGGAGGTAACTTTTTGACTCTGTCGATAATTATACAGTATCCTCAGTTACAAGTTTACACATCAACGGACATGTTAACCAGAATTGAGAAATTGAATTATTCAATTCGTGATTTGATTTGACTGATTATCTAGATTCTTTAACGATTGATAATTTATGTCGTATTTATTTTCATCAGGAATATATTAAATCAAATTAACTCAATCAATAAAGTAATTTAAAATATCAAGAAAGAATTATATGAGAAAATTTTTCATCAGTTTGATGTGATTATTATTTGTTTATTAGAGATAAAACTATTTTATAAAGTTAGTCTTAGAAGTATATGTCTATTAAAATTCCATTGTGAACAAGTAGCATTTCTACAGTTTATTTATTTATTTATATTTTGCAAAAGGAATGTATGCATGTTTGATGATTCGATATTGAAATTGGCGAAAAATTACAAGTTGACCATAAAATATGATGAAAAAAAGAAATAGAAGAAATATGTCTTTTTTTATGTTTACTATCAAAATGACTTTCTACGTTCATATGCTTTAGAGAAGTACTCATTAATAAACAACAGGGGGAATAACTGTTCCTGGTTTACTTATCGAGGGGAATAAATGCTATCGGCTTATTTTTAACCTTTTAGATTTACGAGGGTCATAAAATAAGTTTCCAGACTTTTTTCTTATGGGCACTTTTATTGATAGTACACATGTAAAACTCTAGTCTCCTTCGAAGTAATCTCCTCCGGCTGCAATGCACTTGTTGTACCGTTCCAACAACTCCTGGAAGGCCCCATTCAAGTCCTCTTTTGTGAGCGTGTCAATTACCTTCGTCACAGCCTTTTTATCTACTCACTTGTCTCATAACAACAGCCTCTGATCTTAGGGAATAACCAAAAGTCACAGGGAGCAAGGTCTGGACTATAGGGACGGTGAGGAACTGTCTTGATGCCCATCTTGGTCAAATAGTTTGTGACAAGGATGGAGTTGTGGACTGGTGTATTGTCCTGGTGGATATGCCACTGACCCGATTTGAAGAGTGCTGGCCTCTTCCGACGGAATCTCTTCCTGAATACCCTTAAAACCTCATCAGAGTAACCCTAACCCTAACCCTAGCCCTCTGGCCAATTAACTTTGGGTTATTGACTTCCTTACTCCTCCCACACTTCTCATCATCCCTCACAGACTCCCTGCCATCCTTGAATCTCTTATGCCCCTCAAAAACTGATGCTCGATTCGTGCAAAAGCTGTCCATATGTTTCTGTGTCATTTTTTTCCAAGTTTAAAACATAATTTAATTTCATATTGTTCTTCCTCACGTCCAGATTGCATTTTTGAAAATCACCAGCTGTGACAATCAGGATTTAGTTGGGTGTATTCCAATTGCTACCGTAGCTGATCATTTGAACTTGAAATTATAAAAATTGGTCAGTCATCTCATAAGATGTATAGCAATAACATACTGAATTTTCAAGAATCTACGACAATTTTAAATGCCTGTACAAAAATGTCTGGAAACTTATTGAATGCACTACGTAAGTTTGCTTTCTTCGTATATAGGCATTTCAACTTTCATGAATTAACAAATGCAAAAGCCCCCTCTGTAAAAGAACAGCAGTAGTACTATATGATCCATAGCTGGGTTTACACTTTAAATGTTGGACATATAGTCATCAAATTTCTCAATTCTCGTTAATATGTCTGTTGATGTGTAAACTTGTAACTGACGATACTGTATAACTATCGACAGAGTCAATGATTTAGATTAAGAATTTCTAAATTTGAAGTCTCTATCGGAATCCTGAAATATGTCAGGGTCTATTTTTAACTTTTACTCTGACCATTAATTATATTTCATAAATGTTTTTAAATGTTTGATACGCACACGCACGCGCGTTTATATATATATATATATATATATATATATATATATATATATATATATATATATATATATATATATATGCACAAAGTGTAATCAATAAAATAACTCAGCTGCCAGTCAGAGTTATTAGCAGAAGTTTAATATTCTATCTGCGTGATTAATGGACAACATAACTTGGTATAATTAAGTTCCACGCTTAGTGATAGGTCTATGTAAAAGTAAGTTAATTTTACCTTGATATATAGATAGATAGATAGATAGATAGATAGATAGATAGATAGATAGATAGGGCCAGCTTTTTCTAACTTATCTTGACAGAAACTAATTTGAATGCTTTAAATTTTAGTGTAACGCCTTATAATCAGTAAAAAACATATTTCTTTAAGCGAATTTTCCTTGTTATCACTTGGTTTTGGTTTGTTATTCTTTTTCTTTTTCTTTTTTTTCTATGCTGGTTTATTGACAATTTTTTTTTACAATATTATCAAAACAAAGTACAAAATATAATCTGGTGAATGAAACGTTCGATGGTCAGTATTTTAACTGCAAGTTAACCATGATTTCCAAGGGAGATAACAAAGTATTAAGATCTATGTTGAGTTATTGTTCTTGAAAGGTTTTAATTAATTCTCGTTGTTACGTGCAAAAAAGTTTTAGACAATTAAATTATCTTATAATAAATCATTGAATATGTACTTTATGAAAACTGATATCAGATACTTTCTTTAGACTCTCGTGAGTTCATGCAATATTGAATCAACTCAAATAGGCAAAATTACCTGAAAATGCACGAAACTAATAAATTGTCAACAATATTCTTCACGTTCAGTTTATTTTTTTTATATCGGCATCACTTCGTATTTGACTATTACTTGCGATCGAAAAGGCAAGGCATACTGCTTATGGGAAAAGGTTTTAGAACCCAAAGAATTTGCTTTCATGTGTCTTTGAAATCTAATCATTCTTGGCAATTTGTATTTTTACAATTTAACGAATATGATTTTTAGTTCAAAGCTTTTTCTCGGTCTCCTTAGCTTATTTATTCACTTGTTTATTTATCTATTTATTTATTTGCAAAGGAAACAATAATCTCATTTTAAGTCGTTTTTATGTATTCACCAGAAGTATTCCTTTGATTCTTGGAAAAATATTCAATACGCCCTCAGGTTCCTCCATTTCATTTCACAGGAGCTTATAAAGCTATCTAAGATTTCAATGGTTAGATTTAGAAAATCATTTACACAACTCCAAAATAAATGCGATTGTTTTTAACTTTTCGTTTCTGTTTTTGTTTTTGTTTTTTGTTTTTTTGTTTTGTTTTGTTTTGCAGGAATGGTATTTGGATGCAATTTGCGGTCATTTTTTTTAGCTCAAATTGGTCTATGGTAGTTCTCAGATTTTATTTGATTTTCTTTTTTAGGATACTATAAAGCAAAAAAATACTTCGTCTACTTGTATATATGTCGAATTTTGAGAAACCATTTTTTTTGTTGTTAAAGAAGACTAACATTGATCTTTATCGTGGGTAATATTTATATGAAGTTGAAATTTAGACACATTTGGCAGAAGTAAAGACAATACTTTATTTCTAAAACTAATTGTATACATTATTGATTTCATAACTATAAAGTAAGGGTCAATTTATACGATTTTTTATTCATGTTAGAACAAAAATTCATAGTCTTTCGATAAACCAGGCGATACGGCTTTTATAGATATAATTAATTACTAATAAATATGTAGACTCAAACTACATAAGTTCACAGTTTACATGTACTGTGATAGCTTGATAACACACACACACACACACACACACACACACACACACACACTCACACACACACACACACATATATATATATATATATATATATATATATATATATATATATATATATATATATATATGTGATTAAAACAAGAAAATTTGATGATATACTTCTTCGATTATGCAATACTGTATATAAAAGAAAACACAATAGAGACATAAATAAAAGACTACCTCTCATCTTCCCTACAAAAGGTGACCTTGGAATCATTAGGAACTACAGAGGAAAAGCTCTTACTGCAAGAGCTTCTAAAAATCATAACACTCTGCTTCTCAGTCGTATCCGAACGGAAGTTGAGAAAATTCTTAAGTAAAATCACCACAGTTTTCTGGGAAATCGATACACAGCCTCACAGATTCTGACAATCTGTCGAATCATCGAAGGAGTACGTACAAGAAATCTCGAGGCAACACTATTGTTCATAGATTTCTCCAAAACGTTTGAGTCAATACACTGAGGAAAGATGGGGTAAATACTACAAGCATATTGTCTCCTGTTACCGCTATAATGATACTTTACAAAAATACGAAAACAATGACTCGCTTACCTGATGGCAACACCGACTTCTTTACAATTGTCGTTAGAGCCTTGTAAGAAATATATTAGCGCCATGTTTGTTCATAATCTGTTTAGATTACGTACTTTGAACGTGAATAGATCTAATAAAAGAAAATGTTTGCACAGTAAGAAAGACAAGAAGGAGACTATATCCAGTAAAAACTATGACAAAAGCAGACTGCACTGATGATCTAGCGCTTCTTAAACAAAATCTTTATTGCAACACCTGGAGCGAGAATTAGAAATTATTAGCCTTTGCATGAAGGCAAATAAAACAGAATACATGTATTTTAAACAAGAACGAACCATCTCCGCAATAAGAGGCAGACCACTAAAATTAGTAGAGCAGTTCACACACCTCGGCATCAATATCTAATCTGTTGAATGGGATGTTAACATACTCCTAGCCAAGGCATGGGTGGCTATTGACGGATTATTGATAATATGGAAATCAGCTCTCTCTGAAAAGAATAAAACAGGATTTCTTCTAAGCTGTGACTGTGTCCCTACTACTGTATGGATCCACTTCTTGGGCGTTAACAAAATGTATAAAGAAAAAGCTAGATGAAAACTATACAAGAGAGCAACGTGTTGTTTTAAACAAATCCTGGAAGCAACACCCAACAAAAAAGTAGCTGTACGGCCACTAATTTCTTATCTTACAAACCATCAAAGTAAGACCACTAGAACATGCAGGACACTGTTGGAAGAGTAAGTTCGTACATCGTTAGCTGAATACAAAGATTTACATGCATCATTTCTTTTCGTCAATGGATGCAGTCTAGAAGACCTACCAGGAGATTTCAAAGACTTATTAACATCAGCTCTGTGTGGACACAAGATTCAGCTAAGAAGACCTGACCGGGGCGATGGACAATAGGGGCAGCTGGCAAGAGAGAGTCAGTGAACTCAATGCTGTCAGTGCGACTTGATAATATATATATATATATATATATATATATATATATATATATATATATATATATATATATATATTGGGAAATGGAAATAAATCCGACGGTTTGTAAATATATAGATATTGAAAAGCAGGGTATTCATAGAATGATTTCATTTCTAGTTGAATTATTTGCACGTGTTAGATGTTTCGGTTTTACCATAAAACATCACCCGTGTAATTCATATACGATCTTGCATCTTCTAAATCATATTCAACTTGTTTTTAACTACAACAAAAAATGAGAGCGTTTTTAACATATTTTCATTAGTGGACTTCTATTTCAAAAGTGTGTAATGTAATCTTGGATCGAAATTTATTTTAAAAGCGTAACGTATTTTCAATATATATATATATATATATATATATATATATAACCATCTATCTTCCTCTCTCCATTTCTTTCTTTATTCCCTTATTCTTTTCTTTATGTAATTCTTTGTAATTAAAAACTAACAACACCTTATCTTTCTTGGATATTATTTAAATAAATAAAAATAACGAGTTAGAATTTAGATTTCATCTTAAATCCACTAATAAAAATGAACTGATACATTTTTTATTCGCATCACCACCAAAATAAAAAGTGGAATAATCATTAGTATTTCATCATAGAACTCTTAGGATTTCCAACCCAAAATTTTTCAATGATAAATTTGACTGTATAGAAAATTCCATCAGACAACTTCAATATCTTAAACTCTTCATACAACATACCAAAATAAAAGTACTCAAAATTCACGAATGTAAAAGTTTTCCGAAAATTTTTCCGAATATTTTTTCAATTAAAATCTTTTACTCAATGATTCAACGAAAAACATCTTCGAAAAACCTTAAACAACCTTGGAATCAAAACTGATACAAGTTCTTCAAAAACAATTAAAATATAATCTATAAGAATAACTATACCTAATTCAAATCTGATGCTCGCGGTTACGCTGTCCAATGGCTGGATTGTAGTAAAATTACCTGAAAGAAAGATTTGCCCCAATCCAAAACCGAATTTACGAACATAAAACGGACTTGAAAAAAGGCAACGAAAAAAATGCAGTGTTCCAACGAAATTTAGAAAGTAATCAAAAATGATAGTTGATATAGATACCAAAAATAACGAGAGTTTGTTGAATCTTGTATTATTTCTAGCTTCAACACTATTAAACAAAGACCCAGCTTTTTTTATCTGATCTCCTTGTTTAATCAAATTAGACCAAAGAAGTTACAAGATCCCTTACTTATAATAGTTTTCATCGATTATTTTTTTATTCTCTCTCACTTTCAATGTTTTCTCACTTGAACTTCAAATCTTAATTCATACAAAATTACCAGCAACTACCTTATAAATTAGAGAATATAGAGAGAGAGTAAAGGAAATGAAAAGAAAAAGTAGACAGATGTAGAATATATATATATATATATATATATATATAGTTTCTTTATATATACATATGTGTGTGTGTGTGTGTGTGTGTGTGTGTGTGTGTGTGAAGAAACCACGTTACGCTTTTAGCGTAGTTGCGAACACTAATCATGTCTCACAGTTTTGAAATAGAACGCCACGAACGGAAATAAAATCTTTGAAACTTTCTCGTTTTTGGTAGAGTTTTTTTTTTTTTATATAAAAAAATTAAAAACAAATTAAATATAATTCAGAAGATACAACATTAATCACCTCGATGATGGTTTTATGTAATAACCGAAACGTTTAACCTTGACGAATAATTCATCAATAAATAAAACCGCCCTCTTGTTTTTTCATATTTGTATATTCACACACGCACTCATGTACTCACATGCGCGTTCACATACACACATACACGCACACATGCACCGAGCTAAAATGGATAACGTCGTAGAAAATGGACACGGCGACGTGAGTTCAAATCATGGACGGGACTGATTGCATTTCGTATAGCATTAATACACTTGGTAAAGGTATGAATACAACTATATTCCCTTCAGCTATGGGTGAAATAGTACGAGAGACTGGGCACTTTAGCCTTGGTGTGGAAACCCGTCTAAAAGAAGGAAAACTCAGATTTCGAAACTGTAAAACTCCGTATTAAAAATTGACATTCTTTCACCTCCTGTTCGTGTGGAAGGGTTGGAAAATGCATACACAAACATACACACACGCACACACACACACACACACACACACATATATATATATATATATATATATATATATATATATATATATAGTATTTTGTATATACGGATATTCATCAATTCAAAGGGAAAATTGCCATTCACTCATCCATTTTCGTCTCAGTACAAAACATCATTCCACAAATATATTTGTATATACATTGGTAAAGCATGTAAGTTCAACTTTTTGTGTGTCTGTGAGAGAAATTGACATAGAATAATAGTAATTCACTTATAAATAAGTAAAAAGTAAAGTTGGCGACCGTTGTCGAGGGCTACCCGACGGCTCCCTTTTCAATAGCAATTACATTAAGGTGTAGGGGAGGGCACTACTCCTTTCCCTGGATTGCTCCACTTTACCCTTGAACCTTACCTTATAATGCTGAGTGTTAAGTAAGGTGACATCAAGTACCATTTTTTGAGTCTTTGGTATGACTCGACCTGGGATTGAACCACGGCCTCCCGGACCATTGACGAGCAATCTACTCATTAAGCCAATATCAAGACAAAAACATACAAACATTCATCTATAAATTAAAACTTTTTTTCTGTTTCCGTCTCAAATTTTTTGACTCGATTCGGAATATTTTTATCAGAATTTAAAGAATTATAAATGTCAATGAAATATTCAACAACTACATTAAAGAAATAAAACAGAACTGCCTTGGTCAGTGTATTGTTTAATGTCTAACGAGTTTGTAGTTGCATCGGGTTTAATGCAAAAATGATAGCAGCTATATCCCGAGTGATTGTCTCGACAAACTACAGCCAATGTCCTTGCCACGAAAATATTTATTGCATCTCATTAGGTCAGCTGACCTAATGGTTCATGTGCGGACCGGACACGTGACAAGGAAAACTACGACACTGAAAGAGCGC